>JAGFMF010012143.1:477813-493848 GCA_019455555.1 Galemys pyrenaicus | reverse complement strand
TTTTTTCTGTTTAGTCTGGTTAGTTCTTTGTGGATCTGTGTGATAAGTCCCTTGTCAGTAATGTTGTGTGCAAAGATTTTTTCCCAGTTGGTGGGTTGTTGCTTTGTTTTGGCTAATGTGTCCTTTGCTGTACAGAAGCTTAAAAGGAAATATTTTATACTTTAGAAAAATGTTCATTGTGTGCACCTGTCTGTTTCCTTTCCTTTAAATAAGGTTTGATACTGACAGCAGAAAAATGAGTGCCCTTTGATTACAGAGGTTCCAATTTTTTTTAAGTCCAAGGCATTAAAGAAAAGCTACTTTAGGCATAATATAGCCAATGTTCATTTATCATTTTCCCCCAGTTCCTATAAAGACACAGCATTTACCTAAAATGTCAACTCTCCTGCTGTCTCCTTTTCTGATCTAAACAATGTATGCTCTTGATAAAAACTATGTGCTATGCACTATGCACTAAATTTTATGGGACCAGGTAGTCCTTTGGTGGGTAAAGTGAGAAAGAAATAGTTTATGGGGGGTGAAGTATTTAAAATTATGTGTGTTTTCTTTTTTTAAACTTTGTTTCATTCCTGTCTCAACTAGTCATATGTAAGCAATAACAATGGTATTAAAAAGAAGTCATTTTCCATGTGTTAGGTAGAATTTGTACTGGGAATCTAAAAACTGAAGATGCACACTTAATAACACATAATTTCACAAGGAGGAATGTTTTGTTATTTTGATCACAAACCTGGGAACAAGGAACTCCTCAGCCTTCTGGGAAAATAAATAGACTGAAATTAGTCAAGTGTTACAGAGCAAGATTCATATGTCCAAGCATGCTTTTACTAACCATTCCTTAATATGCAGCAACCTTTGACACCAGGGAGGAAAATATGATTATGGAAACAGAATCTGGCTATTTATGCTGAAACCCTCACATAGGCACAGAATTGTAGTAATAAGCTAAATAATATGTAGCAACATGCAATCCAGGCTTTTAGAACTGCAAAGCCAACATTCTTAGTAATATTATTCAAGCATCTTGATTCTACTCATGAGAGACATGGCTCAAACCTGAAACACTTGGAAGATAATGTCTGTATTGCTTAGACCCCATTTATCCACATTTCTATGGAGGTTCCCTTAAGGAAACGACTGAAAGTTTAGATTACCTAAAACATTTTTCAGAAATCATTTCCTGTCATGAATATGTTCCCATAACTTTGGGGACTATTACTAGCTTGATTGAGTATGGAACTTAGATTTTCAAGTAAACTTTGGTATTTTCTATTCTTAATAAGTTCCTTTATATCAGCAGATATGTAGTATATATAGTCATACCGGGAAAGCATTAATTAAGTAGGCTTTAGACTTTTAAGTTTCTGGATGAGCATTGAATATTGAGAATGGGTCCCGGGTCCTCTGACTGCTAATATAATGGGTATTTCCTAGATTGTGTAAAGAGTAATGAGGAAATGTGTGTTAAGCAGCTTGAATATCTTAGAGGTGCAATACAAGGTGTGAAATACAAATGAAAACCAGCATTTAGTCTTGGCCTAATTTTAATATATATATATGTATACATATGTGTATGTACATATATATATAAATAGTTCTCTCTATATATGTGTGTAGCTCTATCTATGTATATAAACAAAATAATGTCACTTCTTGAATTTACATGCCTCTCTTCCTTTCCCATCATTATTGTGCTAGTTTGAACATTTTTCCTCTCTTCTAGACCTTTGTAACAGCTTCTTCACTAGTTTCCTTATCATAGTATTACCCAAAGGCTATAGAATAGATCATTAACTGTATTGATCAGGGCCCTACTAAAAAACCTAACTCTCTTCATGGCCTGTAGATTAAACATTTATTCCAGCTAGGTTATCAAGGACTTCTCTGAGCTGAATGTACTATTATTTTATAATTTCATTAACTTCACCTTTCTATTTGTAATCTATCCAGTCAAACTGAACTCCAGCTTCTCACTGAAAGTGATTTTCATTTTTCTACTTCCACAAGTTCATTTGCTTTTCTCTTTAGTACAATGCCTTCTCTCCCAGACATAGACATAAATATTCCCAATTCTTAATATTGTGCGAAGTTGGAGAAATGTAAATATCAGATGATTTTCTGTATATATGAAATATAAAGAAACAAAGCAAAGGAACAGACAAAATGAAACTAACAAAAACCATGAAATCTTATTGCAGAATTGAGGCTACCAGAGGAGGAGGGTAGAAATAGGGAATAGAGAAGGGAGGACCCAGTGGACTCTGGCTAAGGATTATTAATTTTTTTGGATGGACATCATGTAATAACAAACTTAAAGAGATGTGGACCTATATCCTAGAATATATACAGTGTTGTAAACCAACATTACCTCATTAAACTAATTTAACTAAAACATATATATCAACCTTTAAAAACACTTTCTATTCTGCACATTTATTATTAGACTCATACTTGACTGACCCAATTAATTTACAGTTCCTGTTGCTAGTATGAATGTTATCCCTTTATTTCATTGAGGATTTTGTTGTTGCTGTTGTTAGTCAGTATTGGTATTCAATCATTTCATCTCCAAATAGTGATCATTTTATCTTCCCATTTCCTACAGTTATATTACAAATATTTATTCATTGTTTAAACTTTCACAGAAATGCTCAATAATAACAATAACATTCAGCATTCTTGGCTTATTCTTTACATTAATGGAAATCCCAGAGTTTCCATATTAGTATGATTTTTGTTGTTGGATTAAAAATAGAGATTTTTTGGGGGCCTTCCTGGTGGTGCAGCAGGTTAAGCAATGCACTATGAAGCAAACCACAACCACTGCAGCACGAGTTTGATCCCTGCCGCCGGCCAGGGAGGGGACCCGCATGGCATAGCAGACCTCTCCTGCTGTGCCCGCTGCTGCCCTCAGCAGTGTGTTTCGGTCGGTCTGCCTGTTCTGCTCCCCGCTCTGTCTGGTGAATCCTCTCACCTCCCTGGACTCTGGCCTGTACCCCAGCTCTTGTATGCATAAATAAATAAATCTTAAAAAAAAAATTAAAAAAATAAATAAAAAAAATAGAGATTTTTTTAGAGACTATCATTCCAACTTAGTTTATAAAGATATGTTTTAAAACGTCTAACATTGATTTTTTTTATATTTTAAGCATTTTTGGCATATTTTAAGTGTATATAGATATAAACATGCCTTTAAACATATGTAAATACAAAGATTAGTCTGATGATGTCCATATAGCCTTCATCCACATCAGCATTTATCAGTTTTGTTTCATCTTGATACCACTCACTTCCCTTCCCTCTCCTTATTTCAAAGCAAACCACAGTCATCTTATCATTTATGTAGAAATGTCAGTATCTGCATATCTCTAAAGAAAAGGACTGTTTTTAAGGTAACCACAATATGGCAAATATAGAAATGAATTATAATCCTTTAGAAATATTAATGATCTACTCTGTGAAAAGATTTCCTCTTATAAGTATCTTACATTTATAGCAGTTTTCTTTGAATGAGGGTCCAAATAAGTTTCATACTTTGTGATTGGTTATCTCATAACTCTTAAATGTCTACATTTTGTAGTTTTCTTTCACCCTCTTTGTCTCTAGCTAGCTTTCATTTTCCTTATCTTTTTTCACCTCTTTAGATTTTTTGGAGAAGTCAGGTTATTTGTCCTGTGGAGGTCTGCATAGATGGGGTTTTGTGATTGCATCCCATGCTATCTTTAACATATTCCTTTGCCCTATGTACTTTCTGTAAATTAGCTGTTGTATCTGAATGCTTGATTAAATTCGGGTTGTGGGAATAAGAATATTTAATAAGTATTTCTATAGAAATTGACTTTTAATCATATCAAATGTTGCTACAGTATGTTTTGAAATTACCATAGGGTTTTTTATTAATTTTTTGATAATTCATAATTTCTTAAATCTGATTAATAAAATAAAGAATTTACCTCCTAGTTTCTATCTTTTGACCTTTCATCTACTTTCATTTCTAAATGTATTGTACTAGATGAATAAATTAACCTATGTCATTAAATGTCACATGGTAATTTCAGCAGCTCTCTGAATAACTGAATGTTTGATCAGTCCTCTTTGTTTTGATTTGTTTTGTTTTGTGCTCAAAACATTTGACAAATTTGAAAAGTGACAGGTTAACATTTTCTATGTTGGCATGACCTTCTCCCAACCAAGTTGATACTGGTAGAAAATGCAGAATGTGTGCTTCTACATTTAGCTGGATGAGATCTATAAATATGTCAAATTAAGCCTGTCAGATAGACTGCTAATATTTGCTTTGCAGCCTAGATAGATTTTACCTCTTTAAAATAGGTATTAATGGGAAAACGTTAAAGGGAGGGTTGAAAGTTTGTGGGTTCTGGAAATTTTTCATATAAAACTTTCAGTGATTAGTAGAAAATATATAGCAGAAGTGCAGTTGACTTCTTAGTCAGAAAAGATTGTTGGCTTAGTGAGACAAAAAAAAATGTAGCTTTCTTGTAACTCCTTCCAGTCAATGATCCACTGTGGGAAGTTTCCCTCTTTGGAGGAGTTATGACATCCTACAAAGCATGTGTGTCACTGATATGTAGTTTTAAGTAGTAGTAGACTAGGATGATTACATACACTATGTTAGGGGTGAAATGCGCTGTCAGAAAAAAAGGGAAAAAAAGCAGCTTGTATGTTTGAAAAATAACTTTGCTTGACAATTTTATTTTTCTAAGGATAACACTATCTAGTGGCACCAAATCATTGGCTCAGCAGCTGCTGGGAACTTAGAATCTGCTTTCTGTTTAGCTACAAATGAGATCAGTGTTACAACAAAAATTATAATTTTGTTTTATGAGGAGAAACACCCAAAGGTCACTTTTCATTTTGCTGAAGAAGGGAGAAATAATATTAGGGCCTGCCCGGAGAGCTTGTAAGGGAAAGAGGAATCTAAACGCAATCTTATTAACCTACTTCAGACCCCATATACATTTCACAAAACAGAAAACAAGCATTTCCTAATTCATTTGTGTGACCTTGGGCAAGCTTCCCTGTGCACTTTCCTGAATTTTTTTCTAAAGCTGTTTTATTCAGGATCCCAGAACTCTTCTTTTGAAGTTAGTATCTTCTTTTTTAATGTGGGCGCAACTATAAAATTCGTTAAGATTTTTTATACTGCACCAGTGAGTGGGTTTATAATGCCAACAGCCAAGTTTGTCACTTAAGTCAGTTAATCTCCAGTGGCCCTTGGTGTCACTTTGTTCAAGGAACAAATTGTAGGTAGTCTAGGAAACTTTAAGTGTTTCTAGCTAATTAATTAAGTCCTCAAGTCAATGAATGAAAATATTCTGATTCTACTTTAGAAAATTCTGTTATATTTATGGCCTCATAATGTTCCCCCCCCCAAAGTGCTTCTACAACATAACTGCAGAGAAGCTGTATTCTGAACAAGAAAAGTAATTTCAATTTGTTTTTTAACTGGGAAATCAAAGAGCAAGAAAGCATGCAGATTTCTAAGTACATAGGCATTGAAGATATCACAGGTAAGGTTTAAGAATTTTTTAGCAATTGATAGTTTCATATTGGAATATAAAATTTGTATATTTCACTGAGAAAACTAGAGTTATTTAATTTCCTGCCAGTAAATCATTAAGTGGTGTCCTAAGAACTGCTAGTAAGGACTCATTCACTCAGGGAAGTCAGGATCATTAAATTCTTTTGGGGTAAACATTCACGATAATTCCTGCTAATTGTCAAAGAAGAATAGAGGGGCTTCTTATCAGCAATTTGAATTTGTGTAATGGCCCTGGACTGTTGGTGCTGTCTATTCTACCGATAAGAAAAATACCACTTAAAACAAGCAAGAAAGTAACCCATCCTTTCCAGCATTGTTTTCTTTTCATCCTGTCTGTCTTGAGCAGAAAAGCCTGGCATTCTACAGGAAATGTTTGCTTCCATGGAAAGAAATATATAGTAACAACTGGAGAACACTAAATAACTCCTCAAATTTTTGTTCTACACATTATAAAGGTGTGCAATTGTATTTAATTTCAAAAATGTTGCAAGAATATTTAATTTATGTAAGTTGGAAGTTCAGTTAGAATATTAGAGAATTAGGGAATCTTGAAATTTGAAAATAACACACTCAAGATGTTAAAGTTGAATTGTTCTTCAGTTTTATTTCATCAGCAAAATGTAGTGGTTACAAATTATTGGCAAGAACTTATGGGGAAGTTAAGATCAGGTAGATAGTTGATAATTTAATGTTTCACAATCATTCAATGATTAGCTCTCCAAATTAGACCATCTCTATTCACATATTATAGAAGAATAATTTACTTAGAATTAAAATTGTAAGTTTTATTAATACACATTTCCGCAGTTCACACAGAAATGTTTTCCCTTTTTGTTCTTTGTATTTATGACATAAATAATAGTAACATACTTTGGTGTGCATACATTGGTGTTCAGAGTTGCAACTGACAAAGCATTTTATCAAATTTTGCAACAACACTGTTCTATAGCTCATCTTTGCATTTGAATGTATTTAGTAAGGTAGCAGGGCAAGTCACATAGCTAATTATTGTCAAAATTCAGCCTTCACCCTGGTTCTTCTTGATTAATTCCAGTGCTTATTTTATTCTATTGTATCTTTAAAGGTCTCCTTTGGGGACGAATCTTCCAGTCTTTCCTTTTTTAACCCCTATAATTTTAGTTGTTATAATTACATCTTAATAACATGACTCTATTTGACTGTATTGGTGTTTGCTACTTCATTTTCTCAAAAGCTCTTTTATTGTCAAATATCCTATTAGTACTCACAGAAGAAAAGAAAGAAGGAAGAGAGAGAGGAAGGAAAGGTAGAAAGGCAGACTATGAAGGAGGCAGTCCTACTTTTTAGTGTAGGATGGAGGTGCGGGCTGATCTCCAAATCCTTGGGTAAATTCAGAAAACTCTCCAGTCTGTTAGGGATCGTCACTAGTTCTGACCAGTGTGACCAAGTAAACCAGGTCAAGAGTGAAATACTCCAAAGTATATTCCCTGATAACAAGTCCCTGCTTTGTTTTTATTTCCTTCCTTCTTTCTCTCTTTATAACACTATAATTACTGACATGCCAAGTGTGCTTGGGACAGTGTTTATATACAAGGTAAACCTAACTAACAGTGATGGAGCCATATTTACTAGTGTTTCTAATTGCTGTTCATTTTGCATTTACCAGAAGATAATAGACTCCAAATTATGACAAACTAGTCACAGAGCAGAGAGAGGCAGGTTTTATTAAGTACTAAGTGAGCAGAATAACATGGAAGGTCATCGTTTATAAATTGAAACACACTCTTATCTACAAAACCTTCAGCTTTACCTCTAACTCATAAAGTCGTCCCAGATACCCCAGAGTTTGGTTTGAGAAAGGCTGCAAAACTTACAGATCTGGTTAAGACTGACTGTGCACTGCATTCAGCTAGGGAGAATAAAAGGAAACCTGGGGAAAATCTGAATGACGCATATATCACCATCTCCATCCCAATTTCTTCTGACAATTACAACTTATTTCTGTGTTTGGCTATTGGTTCAGAACAGCTGTTCCCAGTCAGTTCCCACTTCACATCACCTGGCAGTAATTCGTGCTTTAAAATTCCACAATTATTTTTATTCTCACTACTGCTGAAGGGTAAACATGCTAAGCACAATAGTCTAAGACTGTATCAGGTGGTTGCTGCTTCATTTCCACCCAGAATTATTTTATTATTAAGTGTCCTCTTATTAGTTTCAAGTAATGATCTAAGATTTTTCAAGTGAATGTATCAACTCATTGCTGCAGGATAGTGTTAAAAGTATTTTCAGTGGGAAATATTTTAAAAGGTCTTAGAAAAGGGGGATTGTTTCTAGTTTTGATATATCTTTATTAGTGTTACTTATTCTGATATCACAAGATCAGAAAGTCTTTTTGTTGAGGAATAGGTATGATGTGTCTGCCTCTTGCCTATATCACTGCGGATCTGTATTTTTAGTTTCCAGATTATGTAGAATGTTTACTTTGGTGTGGGAAGGAGGGGTAGAGGTGTGGGTTTTGTTGTTTCGGTCAAACTAATTTGGGTTTGTTCTGAAGGAACCTGGTGCAGTGTTTGCTGCTCAACTTGGGTGAAGGGTAATCCTTAGCAACCTGTCAGGGACTCAGAGAGCATGAGGGTCTGCTTGAAGCACACAGGTCCTCTGCAGGAATGGCTGGTGACAGCTCACCACAGGTGGTCCCTTCAGCACTGTTGCCTGGGACAGCAAGGATCCCCTGCCTAATTTGTCATTCTATAGAATCCTGTCAGTGGTTGAAAGATTTCAAGCACAAAACCTTTCACATTTAAGGCAGTCTTCTTGGTAGTTTTTTTTTTTTTTTAAACAATAGTCATGGGTAAAAATGTTAATGCACACCACCCAAGTAAACCGTTTTTCACATGAAGACATGTTAAAATTATAGATATGATTTATAGAAATGTTGTCTACCCTGTGATTTTATAGAACTAATGGTCCAGATTATGTCCCTGTCTTCCTGATAAAGATGTGAAAGTATAACTGATAAAGAAGGGCGCAATGGCTTCTGTTCTCACTCCCCTAGTTCCTTTTGCTTGATTTGTAGACCTATACAGGAGACTTTGAAATGCATTTTGAAATGGACTTTTTGTTAGAGTAATAAAAAAATATTGACCCAGTTCTCAAATATCCATAATGATTCAAGAATAGCAGGTGTCTTTTAAATCCTTAGGTTTCCATTGTCAGGCTTTCTATCTGATTGATAAATACCTTTTCTACTTGCCCAGGAATAATACCTGCTGTTTTTCATTGAGGGTCAATTTTGTGCTAATCCCTTTGCCTTGCTTATTTATAAATAATATCTACAAAATTTCTAGAAGAGTGCCATTATGCCTTGCTTTCTAAATGGGAAAATTGAGCATCTGGGTGATTAAGTGACTAGCTTAAGGACACAACGCTAGTAGAAGATGGGATTTGAACCAGATCTGTTTCCAAAGTACAAGTCCTTTACTGTCCTTTACTATTCCCATTATTCCATTTTCACTGTCCTTTACTATTCCCATAAAAGCTATGCTTAGAGCAGTGAAATTGTCCAAAAACCTGTCTTAGACAGGAGTAAAAGGGGCAAGAGAGGCCTTAAGTAATTAAGAAACTGAATAATCAGATGTTGAGTATTCTGATCTGGTAGCATAAAATTCAAGCAGAAATTGGGATAAAATCAAACAAAATATGGACTCATGAAAGAAATGGAAAAAAAAAAGGTAGAGGAAAATGGAAAATTAACATGACACTTCAAATGAATATAAATAAAGACATCTGAATTTCACATGCATATAAAAAAACAGAAATTCAAAAAGAGACAGAATTAAAAATCAGTAGGAAAGAGTCAATATCAAAGAAAAAAAATTGTCTAAAAAGGATTTTTTTTTCCTAAGAGAGTAAATAGAACTTCACTGGCCTGACATTCATTTTGCTTTTCATTCTGCTGATATCTGTTATAAACACATGTGAATTAAACTGGTTTGGCTTGAGACTGGGCACCGCCTATAGTGTTTCCAACAATGTAAGTTGGAAGAAATTCTAATACCAAAACTCTTCAAAAATCTCAGGACTGAGAACTTTGACTGCATCTAACCCACACACCTAAGGCTGACAGCACAGTTTCACTTAACTGAATTTGAACAAGATCTCATAAGCTGATCCCATGAAGATGTTGCAAATCAAAATTAGGATTTGTTTCTATTCCTAATTCAAAAAGGGGGGATTTTGTAATGCTTTATTCTGTAATTGCAGCAATATTAGACTGCCTTTTCATTTCCTCAAAAGTATGATGGTATTCAGACATTGAACAATGTTCTTCTGAGTAGAAATTGAAGTAGAATAGACATTTTGAATAGAATGGCTACTGATCTATATGTATGTTGCTGTATATTCAATTATTAATATATAATTCTTTCATTAGGAACAAATAAGCCACCTTGTATTTTGGCTTTTGCTACCCATTATATCTAAAATATATTGTCCATATACATATTAAATGTGGTTTCCAAAATAATTAGTGGCCATTAAAAATTGATAACTAAATTGAATTTCATTGCCCTAGCTCTATATTATTAATCTTTTCTGGAAAATAGATTTTATTTACGGTAATAGATGTTCTCTTCTCCAACTCCCTTGGAAGATAAAATACTTGCTATTAAAAAATGTTAAGCCCCTCTTCCTATTTAATTATAATTAAATTAATTATTGGGAATGATCCTTTTATAATTTAATTATACCCTGAAAGTACTTAACTTATTTGCTGTTGTTTATTTACTCAGCCTAAATTGAAGTCCACTGTACCTTAGATGAACTCTTACTTTTAAGAGAATTTACAATTAAAGCCTGCTTGGAAGAACGGCAGATAGACGTAAACCTTTCCCTTTCTTTATCTCCTATGCAGCTACATCTACATCTACAACTGGGACAAGCCATCTTGTGAAGTGTGCAGAGAAGGAGAAAACTTTCTGTGTAAATGGAGGCGAGTGCTTCATGGTGAAAGACCTTTCAAACCCCTCAAGATACTTGTGCAAGTAAGAAAAGAAATTCTCTGTGGGGCTTGTGTTCAGATGACTGCCTATTCTGTGATATGTTGCTGCTTCTTTTTCCAATTTAGTTGCCTCTTGTTGAATGATGCTGCTTTATCTGTAGAGTGCTTTGAAAAGTTCACACCATTTGTCATGTCGTCTGTTAAATCCAAAATTGTGGTGTTTTGCTTTATTCAATTTTTTTTTTTTGCCTTCGTGTTGATAAAGTTGTTTTCCTTGTGGTTTTCCTCATTGTTGCCTAGAAGAGATGTGCAAATATCACAGAAGCTCTAACTGTTGATACCTCCTTCTCCACCCTGTGTATGAATGAAGCTGTAAAATAAGATAATGTTCCTTTTTACCCCAGTGGTCACCTGCAAAGTGAATAGGACAACTAAATGAAGCAGAAGGACAGAAGACTGTGACACAGCTGTTACACTTGGCATTAGCTTACTGTTTCATAACTATTTTTAAAAATGGAATTTAGGTTGATCTTGCGAATGAAAAAAAGTAATTGCTTGTGTTCAGAAGTGCATTTAGTGTGTGCAGCATCATTGGGTGTAGAAGACAGAGTGTGCTTTCATGAAAGGTAGTTATTTATAGATATTTTCAGACTGGCACTCTCTTTCCAATGACCTGCAGGAGTTGATGTACCATTTAGAAGTATCACTTTTATTCTACCTCAATAGGTAAAATAAAACAATGATATTATCAGTGCATTAAATATTTAAGCTTTGTGGTTAAAATTAGGTTGTCTCATGAAATAGGACGTGTTTATTGTGCCATGCATTTTAAGTCTACTCTTTGATATTTCATTTAAATATGGTATGTGGATTCATGTAATTTGATCTAAAAAATTTAAATGTCTCACTGAAATGATGAAAAACACAAATGTGTGTGTGTGTGTGTGTGTTTCAATTGATCAGTAGCTATGTCTCATTCTAAAGTCATAGTGTTTGTCCTAAATGAGAAAAAAAATGCCACCCTAAAAATTGTTCTCCCACTCCAGAATATTAGCTTGTGACTTAAATGTTGACAAAGTAGAGTAACTTTGTCATGCAGTTAAGCTAACAAAGAACAGTTAGCAAAATGAAAACCAAGCTCAAGAAATCATTAATAAGAACATGTTCCTTTTAAAAATTTTATAAATAATATGCATTTGTGAGTTCTAAGAAAAGCTTAATTGTTTTAAATAATAAAGTGCATCTAAAGGACACATAATTTTTTTTTGAAGATTTGTTTATTTATGCATACCAGCACTGGGGTACAGACCAGAGGTGCAGGTGGTGAGAAGAACCACCAGAGACAGAGCGGGGAGAAGAAGAGTCAGATAGGCTGAAATACACTGCTGAGGGGAGCAGCAGGCGAGGCAGGAGAGATCTTCTCTGCCATGTGTGTCCCCTCCCTGGTCGGTGGCAGGGATCAAACTCATGCTGCAGTGGCTGTGGTTTGCTTCATAGTGTGTTGCTTAAACCATTGCACCACCAGGGAGGCCCTAAAGAACACATAATTTTAAATCTCAACCCCATTTTGTATATGTCTTGCTTCTCCCCATGCTGTGCTAGACCTCAGCCCTCTGTTGTGTCTCATGGGCACATGTGAACAAGAACTCCTATTACCTGCTTTCTATGCTCAAGAGCTTGTCTTTTAAAAGTATAGAAATAGTGCCAGGAGAAGACAAATATTGGCATTCTGTAGCAAAATTTTATTGTTTAACACAGTTTGTAAAAGTAAATAAAATCTATTTTGAGTCTTTGAGTGAACCAAAGACTAAGAACCAGAAGAGAAGAATACTAACCTTAACTACAAAACAATCTTTTTCATAGAGATAGGTATAACTTATAAGTATATGCTTAGTAGGTAAAAGTCTTACCAAACTCTCATAACATGAAGAGTATGTAGAAATTTTTTTCTCTCAGGTCTGAATTATTTCGTGACTCAGTGTTTATGGTTTAAAAATTCATAGACATTCACTTTTTGATTATCAGTATATTCAAATTTAATTCCTATTTTAGAAAATTAAGATTGGCAGCTTCAGTCTGGTCCTACCAACTTGCTATGAATACAACGTGATTATGACACCTCCTTAGTTATCAAAGTGAATTCAGATGAAGAAATTATTAGGTTCCTATCTAAGATTGTCTCTGATCAAAATAGAAAACACCAGAAGCTAAGAATTTTAATCTGTGAAATATGAGGTTCATTTACTTTATAGAAGAAATCTTGTTATTCTCTCCTAATCTTAGGCATACAATGTAATCATGTTTTAATAAATCTCCTTGAAAAACATTTATAGTTCCTTAAATCTTCTTTATAACAACTGTACCCTTATTATCTATGTCTCATATTTTTAATTCTCTAGAAAAACATCTCAGACCACTATATTTTAATTATAATAATGAAACATGATCATTTTTCATCATAGCCTTTGCAGAGATTTACAAGCTGAGTGAGTACATATGATAGTTTTTGAATTCCTCTAAGGAACCAGTGCAGCTATTTTCCACATATTAATTTCAGCTATTCTGCAGCCCTCCCACGTCCTATACAAAAACATGCAACCACATAAGTGCCGTTCATTTGTTCAATTTTGGTATTGTGCCAACAACTGTATTTTTTTTTTCAGGCACAATTTTTCATTAAATTGTAAGGCAATCCAGAAAAAAAATGCTATATATTATTATAGTCTTGAACTGAAGTGTTTGTGATTCCTCTAATAGTTATTAAAACAGCAAACCATAATAGAACACTCTGTATCCCCCAAACTAATTATCTAGTGGGATAAACTTGTCTTCTAGTTCCCAGAAGATTAACATCATAATTTTATTTTTTCAATTTTTTTTATAATTAGAATCTTTCAGAAAAGTGATGAAGTTTATATATTGAATCTCGTTGGAAAGAAAGACTTTGACAACCATGATTTTGATAGCTTTTTTCCCCCTTTGGGACCTTGTCGTTATTGATGAATTAAAGTAAGCCAGAACTTTGAGGGAAGAATTAGAGTATATTTAACCTCCAGAAGATTTCAGATCTTTTTGTTAAGCGAGCATGTGTTCAAAAATATCCCTATATTGAAAATATATGTAGCATTAAAAATAATCACTACTCAGAATTGAAACAAACACATATAATATACCATGCCTTCTGATAATAATATATTGTTCACCAGACTACTTGAATAGAAACAGAAAACATAAAAATGTTGCATTGGCTCATCATGGTCCTGTCTATGAAGCCAGTTCATAGTTTCCATATGGTCCATCTGTCTAGAGCAAAACATTGCTGAAGCATGAGCCACATCATTCAAAATCATTTCAAACCATGACTAAAGACATGACTCAGAAGCACCACAAACATGGACATTTCCTAGTCTCTCTGGTCATCTAATCTACTGTTGTCTTCTTAGGAGTTGAAGTACAAGACTTTATAGCAAATCTCTTTTGTTTCTCTGTTTACAACAAAGTGTTCCAAATGGATTAACCATACAATAGTTAAATACTTCTCTGCAAGGAGGTTGGCTGCTTATTTGAACCTACCCCTGGGGACTGTGTGGTAATTTCAATAGTGGTTCTTATCTTTTGTATTTCTTTTTCTCTAAATTCTTTTTAGTAATTTAAAATTTATCCTGGGGAAAATAGTTACTCTTCCAGATTACATAAAAATGAGAAAAGACTCATTAAATCACTTATCTCACAATGTACCATGTTATCAAGTAGTTCAAAGAAATAAAACAATTTACATGTGAAATTGTCCAAACTTTCCAGTTTTCTTGATCCCTTAGTTCTTGATATCTGTTCTTCTGAACAGTTGTAGTAGAAAACAATTTTGGAAGATATTAATGTAATGTTTTTGATCTAAAAGTGATATTACACCAGGCTGTCTTATAAACCCATCAGGTTGTCCAATGGACAGATGTGACTTCCCCATGAGGGAATTAGACTTTTAACCACCAATTTTGGTTAACAGTCTAGAGCCCTTTAAATTCAACTCTCTGGAAAATATCTTTATTTATAACATAAAATTAATATGTTCTCTGAATTTTCTCCTAGGGAGTAAGTGAAATTAAATAAATTCATTTCTACTAAAGTACTTTTAACTCTGGGGAAGAAAGATATTTTTCCCCTCATGATAAAAAAGTAATACTACATTTATCTGTAGAGGTTGGAAAAATATATACACCTGTCTTAACAGAGTATGTTATCTTTAATAATGTTATTTATTATTTAATTAACATGTTTAATAATGTTAATCATGTTATCATGTTCTTCATTTTATTTAACAGTGGAAGTTTCTATTTTGCTTAGAGGGGCCCACTACCTAATTTTCTAATGTTACATTTGACATATCATTTAATATCTCTGATCATCAGTTTCCTTATTTCCAAAAACTAGAGACGAAAAAAGCAAAACATGGGAAGATGGGAGGGGCCTTCAAATGTGAACTTATATGATTTTAAATAATTAATTTTTTGAACCCATGTGGTATATACAATGACCTATCTTGATTATGCCTTATTTTAGTAGACAGTTATGAAAAACATACAACTATAGGAGATAAGATAATAGCAAATCTGTTGTATTAAATCCAACCAAATAAATGATTATTAATATTTGTTTATAAAGCAACTACATCTATGTCAGCCATTTTTTTAAACACAGTGAAAATATAAGTCATGATATCTTGTTCCTGAGTATATAGTCTGTTTAGGAAAACGAAGTGACTACAGTAGTAAATCAACTAGAGTGAATATTACCCCAAGGGATACAAGGCAGATTACTATGGTAATGAAGATGGAAAAGACTTTGTAGACATCACCATCACTATGGAATCTTTTCTGTAGGCAGCAGGCACTGAGGTTGCAGTTATCTGTGAGACTAGGTGACTTTCAAATCTTAGGCCAGCAGCTCCATTGTGTGAAGTAAAACAAAACAAAAAAAAAAAACACATTGGCTATTAGAGCCAGTTTATGAGCTGTGAAGGCCAGGCAGAGGACTGGATATTGTGATACCCTGTAAGGAGTCATAGTGCCTTCTGGATCAGGAGGGTGACACCATAAACACAGTGGATGTTTAGGGAAGAGAGACTGTCACACAAACTGTTAAAATTGGAGAGAGGGCCTCCCTGGTGGCACAGTGGGTTAAGCAACACACTATGAAGCAAGCCGCAGCCACTGCAGCGTGAGTTCGATCCCTGCTGCCGGCCAGGGAGGGGACCCACATGGCCCGGCAGACCTCTCCTGCTGTGCCCGCTGCTCCCCTCAGCAGTGTATTTCAGTCCATCTGCCTGTTCTGCTCCCCGCTCTCTGTGGTGAATCCTCTCACCCCCCAACACCTCTGGCCTGTACCCCAGTGCTTATATGTATAAATAAATAAATCTTAAAAATCTTTTTTTTTTAAAGATTTATTTATTTATGCATACAAGCACTGGGGTACAGGCCAGAGGTGTGGGGGGGGG
>JAGFMF010012143.1:417670-477763 GCA_019455555.1 Galemys pyrenaicus | reverse complement strand
ACTGCTGAGGGGAGCAGCGGGCACAGCAGGAGAGGTCTGCTGCACCATGTGGGTCCCCACCCTGGCCGGCAGCAGGGATCGAACTCGTGCTGCAGCGGCCGCGGTCCGCTTCATAGTGCGTCGCCCACCCCACTGCGCCACCAGGGAGGCCCATCTTAAAAATCTTTTAAAAAAATAAAATTGGAGAGAAAGTCAAAGACACTAAGGTTAAAGTTTTATAAAACACAGGCATCATAATAATGATTATGATCACATTTATAATGCTTATTAGTACCTAGATTAATATAATTAAACAAAAAGATGTTGATTCAAATTCATAGTTGTGTCCTGAGCTTTATCACCATGACTGTAGAAAGAGAAACTTGGTATGGATAAGAGGGTACATATTGGATCGGAACTCCCTGTCCTGGGACTGGGACTATTCCATCCAGACTGACTCTATTTCATCTCCAGCCCCAGAAGAGTTCATTCCTCCAAGTGGATGTATCCTTGCCTGTGACACTTCTCTCTTTCTAAACACTATGACATTTATCAGAGAAGGAATCTTCTGAGACTTTTGTGAGAGTCTTGTGGTTTAAATCTAGATAATCAGCTCTTCAAATGACCATGTCTTCTATTTCTTCTGTTTCCTATGTATCTAGAATCTTGCTGTGAGCTAACTAAGTCATTTTGACTTTCCCTCACCGAAGTAGATTGAAGCAAATCCTTTTTTGTTTATAGGAATTAGTTCAGTTTGTTTCGATCCAGGTGCATTGACAGAGTTCTTCATAAATTGCTGCCATTTTTTCTCCTAAAATCAGCTAAGCAGCTGCCTGTACTTATTGAGCCTCTTTGAGGCAAACTTTTGTGAGGCAGACTCTGTGAGGCTAGCTTGAAGTGGTGAGCAAAACCATGCTGAGCTCTGCCCTTGTGGAGTCTGTAGCCAATAAGAATAAAAGAATATATTTCAAGAAAGTAATTTAATTATGAGTTATATGTATGCCAAGTGCTATGGAGACTATTTAGGGAACTATGACAATGTAAAATTAGGGATCCTCAGCTAGCTAGAGGCAGAAACTCTATAAAATTAAACTATAGGCAGCCCTTGTCTTAAGTAGCATATAGTCTATTTAAAATAAAATGCAGTTTTGAAATACTTACTTTGTATGATGTAAGTAAAAAGTGAATATCTAGATGTTTCATTATAAATAGGCTGGTGGAATAAAGAGAACTCTAAAGTCTGAATCTTTAAGGTATTTGATGAGGCAGGGAAAGGTTCAAATTAGCAGCCACTAATGTCATGTGTCACGATGACATGGTCTTGTGGTTATGTAGATTGATCCCATAGCCAATTAAATTGTTTGACCCCAAACTTAGGAACACATCAGGCAGAGTAAACAATAGCAAGAGTTTCAGTCTGCAGATGAGCATTTCTGAACAAGCTGTGAAAACACACTTTTGGGAAGGGCACCAAGGTTCAAATAGGAGGGTTAATCCATAAATATTGCCACACTCATTTGGGGTTTGTATGTCTCAGACACCGAAAAACAACATTTGAGAGCTGGGAAAACTTAGATTATTTTCCTCAGTATTTACGCATGAGTCCAGTGTGGCCACTAAATGTATACTGTTATCTCATGGATTAAGTAGTAGTCCCCAGGTCACAATAAAAGGAAAAGAAAGGAGACGTACTAGCTGATCAGTAAAGGGGCACTATAGGGTTGGAGCTGAAGGAAATGTTACTGGAACATTTTAGATTTAATATTTTCTTTAATGATTTTAAAGAAGGCATTCCTTTGAGGAAATGAATGTCTTTTGCAGATGATGCCATAAAGAACACTAAAACACAAATTAGAAAAGCATATTCAAACCTCAAGAAACATCTCTTAGAGGTAGATAACAAAATAAGATTCATCTTGGAAAAATGCAGACTAATAGTAACAATACATTTGGGAAAGAATAATCTACAACACAGATATCCAGCCAGTGAGTGGGCGTGCTCCAGCCAGAACAAGGAGAAGGCTTGCTAGCGGGTGAGAAAAGTCAGTGTTTGCAATATGATATTGTGGAAAAACAGACCTGCAGGATTTGAGGTAGTGTATACACTGCCAACTCTAGTTTACACAGAGTAAGAGCAAAAGGCTTTAATGTCTGACACAAATGCACTGTTTCCTCAGTATTTATTTGTTAGTATTTTTATTATTTGATACTTGTAAACTTATAAACACCAAAGAAATTATTTCAGATGCTGTACAATCTGAAGGAAATACCACAGCTAATAATAAGGTAGAGCAAAAAGGCAATAAGGATTCCTTTTTTTAGACAAGATATTTTTAAATTGTTTAAATATTTCACTATGGAGTTATGACTTAAGAGAAAGAAAATAGCAGATGTACACCTTGTTTCTTTTCTCCAGTCTGATCAAGGGAGGGCCTTGTGGAAATTAAGAATGCCAAGAAAAAAAGGAAGGAATAGAAGATATATTTAATAACTGTTTATAATGAGTATAAAATTATAAAGACTTAAAACCATTTATAATGGTATAGAAAATTAGCAAGTTCTAAAGAACTACAAGTTTCTTTGATGTTTATAAATGTCATTACATGTGTTTAGAGTTTCACTGAAAATCACAATGAATTTATTCAATTAGATTTATTAAAAAGTACACCAAAAACTAAATGAATTCTCAAAATACAACAATTAATGATCAATTTCATGGTAAGACTACCCAGATAATCACATGGGAATAAGGTTATTATTAAGAACATTTTTTATGTGAAAGTGTAGAAGTCTTGGTTAATTGATTGCACTGCTTTATCAAATACTCAACTGGAATTTGGTAACAGTATTTAAATTTGAGATAGTGATTATTAAATTTAGTTTTGTTTTTTCAAATTCTAAACATAATGTTTTTGCTTTATTATTTAGGAGATGGAGTCTGAGAGGAAGGTACTATAAGCTCCTATAAAAATAAAAGGAAAAGAAAAAAGATGTCTAAAGAACAGAGTATGTCATAAACCATAAAAAGCAAAGACAGAAGTTCAATATTGACCTCTACTTGACAAATCAATGGACTGTGTGATAGTCTCTTTTGATACAATTCATAATTGAACACTAGGCTCAATTTAACAATTTATGTCAGGTACTGTGCTGACCGTTTGAGACACAGAATGATCAAAAGATAGGCTCTGTCCTCACAAACAGATAATCCCAGCACACATCGGGTCAGGCTAGTGAAAGAGTAGGGCTGGGTGCTGTGTGAGAGACAAAAATCCTCATCCAGCGCAGGAAAGTGAGGATATTGGGAGGTAGAAGGCTGAGTTCAGGGAAGGATAGTTGGAGGAAGTTCCAAGAATATTGGCAATGAATTTTCATCTTATTAAGTACAAATATAGAATATTGTTTACCATGTTAAGAGCAAGTACTAAAATAAAAAAATCCATCTTCTATCGGTGAAAAAAATGTACATTTATAAGACTACAGTAGGGGATTAATTATCGTTCAAACATATTCATCTAAGAAGTTAAATTCTTGGAATTTGCTTAGACTCTTGCCAAAGCATATTATTCAAAATCAGATATAGTTTCCCAGGAAAGTATCGATTGGAGGTTTAACATGCAGTACTAATACATAAATATATCAGAAGTCAGTCTCCTTATTCTTTTAGAGGTGATTCCATAGAATTTAATCAAAGCTTATAGATCAGATGAGTATTCATTTGTATATACTTTCTGTATACAATCGATGCAGTCTGCAATTAGCTTATTCAGAAGCTACCTTAGTTTCCACTTCCTTCCTTTTAATTTGGCAGTAACTTTAGATATCCACAAAAGTTGTATATGACTGCTATTGTTGAACACTTGAATTACTTGGGAATAGATATTTCCAATTTGTTTTACCTGCACGATTGTCTAAATATCTAGTCTATCAAAACATTTTGAAAGTCCTTGAGTTCTAGAGACTGAGGTGATGGTGCACTGTGAATTGGTGGTGGGTAATACAAGGGGACTACAATTGATGTCAAATATATATAAATAAAGAAGAAGAAAAAAGTCCTTGAGTTCTGCACTCACGAATTGGAAATGCATTCAGAAGTGATGTCAGGGATTTTGCACAGTGAGTGATTCCATGGGTTAAGCTGAACATTAGCTCCCAGAATTTTAGTGGTAAGAAACTTTTGATTATCACTAGTCAAATCCATTTATTTCACTGAGGAAAACTAAATCTTAATAAGCTAAATGGGCTACACACATACAGATCACAAGATACAGTGAAGAAGGTCAGAAGACCTTCCATCTTCCAAGAAACTAGGGTCCCTGGCATCTTGACAATGTATATACAAATTTTGGGGGGATCTAATTTCAATGCAGATTTTTATTTAGTGGTCGTGGACTGGGACTGGAGGTTCTGTGTTTCCGACAAGATCCTAAGAGATGCAGGTGCTTTGGGCTCATGGACCAAAGTTTGAATAAAATAAGGTTCTACTCTAAGCTAGTTCATCTCTGAGTGAAGATAAACACTAGTGAAAGCTTATTTCTGGTTCAGATATAGCCAATAACTCCTAAAAATATTGACATACCTTAAGTAGTTCTGTCTTTATTATACTAAATATTCTATATCATCTTATGACAAATGAACTATCATCCATCCTTAATACTAGTTTCCTAGAAAGCATCATTTTAAAATTACACCAATTAGAAAATTGGTTGGGTGAGGTTTTTAACCCCCTTCACCTAATTGTTCCGTGCCCTCTGATATCATAACTGGTATGTGACATACATAAATGACAATTTCTTAATAAATGCTTTTCTTCTCTTAAAGAACCCATGATTCAACAGCAATTCATTAATTCATTTTATTTAAAATAATACATTTTTTACTACAAAAGATTCAAATATTTTCTCACGTACACACTCATGCATGCACACACAAGCACATATATATTCCACCATGTAATATAAAAATGGTTTAAAGAGTTCAAAAGGACTTTATCAACACAAGATGTTTGTTGTTGTTATTTGTAACATTTTAATGATAATAATTATACTATTAGCTTATTCAATTACTCGCAGTCTTGAAAATCTAGGATTTGCTAGTTTTATTTTATAGTTTACTCTTCCTAAAAGAGTAAGAGGTAAATGCACCAAATCATTTGATAATACTTCTTGGTATTGAATGGTTTTAAGGTAATAAAAAAATCATCCTTATATTAGTGAAAATGTGCTATACTTTTTGATATCAAAAAGATAATGTCTATTCTTACTATTCTAGAGAAGAAAATGTGTATAAATCATGAAGTATATGCTATCAAAACTAAATTACAATGAACTGGTACTTTACCTTGTGGTTATGGTATAAATAAACCATTGACAATAGTCATGACCAAGGATGATGAACATCTGTTAGTATATTTCCTAGAGCCTTTATATCATAGCATAATATTGGGTAAAATGAATGGAACTAAATGATATGGTTTAGTTACTAGAGTGACAGACACAAAAATAGCTACTATAAAGGAATTTTGCTTTTAAGCACAGCCCCATTGCCTGACTTTAAGAAAAAATCATACCAAGACTCTAGCATGGAGATAGGTAATTGTGAGTAAATAAAATGTAAATTTTATACAACTCAAAATCTCAAAATAGTTTTACCTTAAGTGTAAAAATGATATATTTATATTAAGAACTACTATAGACAAATAACTATTCAATTTTTTAAATTTTTTTAAAGTTTTATTTATTTACACATACAAAAACTGGGGTACAGGCCAGAGGTATGGAGCGGGGTGAGAGGGCTCACCAGAGTGGGGAACAAAATGGATAGATTGACTGACATACACTGCTGAGGGAAGCAGCAGGTAAGACAGGAGAGGTTTGCTGCACCATGTGGGTCAGCTCACTGGACCAGCTCCAACTCCTGCTGCAGTGGCTGTGGATAGCTTCAAAGTGCTGCGACTTAACCCCTTGTGCCACCAGAGAGGCCCCGTTTAAATTTCTTAAATGTATTTGTCTTTGATTTGAAATAATCACATGAAGTAAAATTTGTACTAATAAAAATCTGCTACTACTATTTTTCAACATTAAAAATGAGAGCTAATTTGCAATCTTAAAAAACAAGCAGGGGATGTAGTTTTTTCAGTTAATCACTAAAGTATGAACGAGCTTTACTTCTAGTGTAGTTTAATGACTTAACTTATAAAAATACCTATGAAAAAGTACAGTAGCTCCCCCCTTATTTATGACTTCACTGTCCAAGATTCAGTTTCTCATGGTCAACAACAAATTGAAAATATTACATACAATCAGATCTTTTGAGAAAGGAAAGGAGGCTACAGTCATGAACTTTTATTACAGTATGTTATTATAAATATTCTATTTTATTGTTGTTAATCTCTTTCTGTGTGTAATATCAAATTAAATTTTACCATTGGCATGGATGTATAGTAAAAACATAGTATGTGTATGTGTGTATATTAATGTACATAGGGTTCAGTACTCTCTGTGGCTTCAGGCATCCACTAGGGATCTTGGAATGTATCTCCTGTGGATAAGGTGGGACTATTGTACAAAAGTGAGTGTATATAAAATAAAAGACTCAGGATCATTTAAATTATTAATGATTGTAGATGGAACCATGTAAACTCTTACCAAAACCAGCGTTTCAATACAATATGAATATCAATAGCAAATTAGAAGATAACAACAGGAAAAGGACTTAGCTGCCCCATCCTTTCCACACCCTTCAACTTTTCATCCTCACTCTCATTAAATGTCAGTTAATTTATCATTTGAATATTGAAACAAATAATAACAAAAAATGTATACCCCACAGTTTTCATGGGGCATTGTTTTCTAGATGTGTTGTCTTTTCCTTTTGTTATGTTTTCTTCATGTTATCCAATCACCAGGTCATTTGTAGGAATCATCATGTTCCCTAGGAGGAAAATTGCCAGTCTGAAAGTTCTGTATCTTTAGCATTCTATTGCTTATCACATTTTTGCCCTCTAGGTGCCAACCTGGATTCACTGGAGCAAGATGTACTGAGAATGTGCCCATGAAAGTCCAAAACCAAGAAAGTATGTTAAAATAATCTGAAATTTGCTTTCTTTCCCAAACTACAGCAACAAGCACTACCACTTGGTGCTTTTACAGCTCAGTTGTAACTGGATTCCTTTTGTTCTAATTATGGTTTAACAACTCAGGCCATAGCCCATTTAATGTGATGGTATTTAACTGTCTCTCAGCATGGATCCCAAAGGTCATACATTTAAGACAATGACCCATCAGGACAGCCAGTGATGCTGGCAACCACAGTGGGCAGACCAACCTCCCCCCACCACCCAAAAAATAAAAATTCCCTTCCAGTGTTTTTGACCAAAGCTCTCAAGTGGAAAACTGAGAGGAACAAGATGTCAGCTTTAATTGTAAGTGGCTCCCTTTGAAAGAAAGCAGTCACTTTAAATGCCGGAATCTTTATCATGCAAACCCACATAATATTTTGTCCAAATGCTTATTAACCCTTTGGGGGAAATGCCCAAGTTTGAAAGCCATAATTAGGACAAAGACTCAGTTCCTGAGCGTGAAGTCACCAAATTCAGTCAAATGACACTGAAGGAGCTTCTTTCTAGCATATATTCACCTCTTCTCTTTTTCTCTGTTTTTTCTACCATTGTTTTTTGTTTCTTCTCTCAGGTGCCCAAATGAGTTTACTGGTGATCGCTGCCAAAACTACGTAATGGCCAGCTTCTACAGTACGTCCACTCCCTTTCTGTCTCTGCCTGAATAGGAGCATGCTCAGTCGGTGCTGCTTTCTTGTTGCTGCATCTCCCCTCAGATTCCACCTAGAGCTAGACGTGTTTTACCAGGTCTAACATTGACTGCCTCTGCCTGTCGCATGAGAACATTAACAAAAGTGATTGTATTACTTCCTCTGTCCATGACTAGTTGGCTTTGAGATACTGATAGGTATGTGAGGCTCCGGATGTTTCTGGAATTGATATTAAATAATGTGATACAAAATTATAGTCAATATCAAGCAGTGCAATTATAATAAAGGCATTTAAAAGTCTCACTTTTATTGATAAAATAAAATCCTTCCACTGCACAGTCCATCTTCTTTATAAAATGACAACATCCTGAAAAAGATGTTGCTAAGTTGTAACCAATACACACTTGAAATGATGGTAAGTTATCTTGGTTGAGAATGTGTTATTTATAACAAATAAACATAATAAAAAGAGTTCAGATGTTTCTTTTCATTAACCAAACAGTTTTCATTTAGGTATAAAAAAAGGAATGGAGTAGGAAAATTTAAAACAAACGTTTCAGTGCAAATGAGATATCCTGACTTCAATTTCATTGCTTAGGAAACAAGGGATTCAGGACTAGATTAAACAAGCATTTATTTATATTAACATTTTTCATACTCATTTCAATAATTTTAGGGGGAATGGTTGTTTTTTAATTATTGACTTTGTAATATGAGTTTGTTATTAAATATATGTGTATATGATTATACATATACACACATTAATTTGTGTGTTCATATATGTATATATACATATATTCTTAAATGCAGAAATGGGATAGCATGATTAATTTCTCTGGCTTTATGAGGGTTTGAGTATCATTCCCAAAAGACCTGATTCACATTAAATATAATGTATGGATAACTAAACTATATATTTGTCCTTCCATCATGAACTGGAATATAGCTTTTAATTCTGGAGATTTCAAAGCATTGTTTCTAAATGAATTCCATCTAGTTATTCATTTAGATCCGAAAGTGGAAAATTGTTTCTTGTAATAATCAGATGGGAAATAATACCATCACTGCTACAACTACTTGACTCTGCTATTGTAGCATGAAAGCAGCCACTGACACTATACAAACTGATGTGCATAGTGGTGTGCTATGAAAACTTCATTTACAAAAGCAGGTAGTGAGGACTGTCAGCTTTTCCAACTAGAAAAATTATTTCACATAGTTTTTAGCAGTGTAGATTCACAAAGCACAAGCATTAATGATACAAATCAGTCATTCGAGGATCCTAAGAAAAACAGATTTACCTTTATTCGGATACATGCAAAGAATAAGAATTTTTTCCTCCTTTCAGTAGTTATGGAAGAATAAATTTCATGGAAAAATAAAATCCATATGCAGTATGTGGCAGTTAGATCCATAATATTCAACCACTTATTTAGTGAGATAGTGATTTTATGTATTTACAAAGGATACACATCAAAAAATATGTTCTATATCATTTTTATTATTGTAAAAAGGTGGGAAATTGCCATAGTTAATTTTCAAATATAGCCTTTATTCACAAATCTTAAATAATATGCATATATTTTTTAATTTTAGTTATAATTTGTTAAAAGTAAATAATGCAGAAAGTAAAAATAGGAGAGGAGTAATAGAATTTTACTTAATATATTCAGGTGTTTCCTTTTAGAAATATATGTATTTAAATAAAACTAGATTTAGCCAAACTGGCAAGAAAATTATATTTTAGAGTTTAATGAAAATTGTGAACACTCATATTCTAATTAAGTGTTCAGTGTTTTAGGGTTTCATTGTGCTTTGAAGACTGTTGTGGCACACATAAAACTGTAAATATTTACCTAAAAGTAAAGCATTTTAGATTTGACAATAGTAACCAGAGAAAATATTCTCAACTTCTTTTAGACCATTTCACTTTCATAATGTATCATTTGAAAAGAAACCAGTATGTATTTAACCAGTGTGTCTCTTTAAGTACATTCTTTAATAAGCATGCAGTGATACTTTTAAAAGACATCCAAGAAAGCAACATTCATATTTAACATGATTTAACAAAGATTGGTAGGAAGCACAGTTATGAACAGAATTCATAATGACTGTGCATTATACTGCTTCATGTCTGAAAAAGCAAAAACTTATTATCAGGAACATTGCAAAGCTGTCCTGCCCACGGTTAATTTTGTAATCTCTATGTCTTAAATTCTCAATTCTTATTTCTGCAAACTCTCATATAGAAAGTAGGAAAATAAATTTTTGCAACACTAAGAACTTTATGTTCAGTAGCAATGAAGGCTGAAAATAGGATATAAAGTCACCACAGGAGCAATATTTAAAATGTAATTGTTTATTCATAAAACCTAAGGAAAAGATATCCCCCAGCTTCAATGAGAAGTGGGCAAATCATATTTGCTAAAAAATAACATTCTAAGAAAATATATATTTTTTAAAGTGCCTATTACATATAACTTGCATTATTAGCATCTGATGCAATTTTATGGTCAGTTACCTATGGGGCACTTATTGATTTATTTTATATGTATCATATAAATGATATATACAAATTATGTATATATTTTGTATTTATATTATGTATTTATATATAATAATTTTAAATATGAAAGAAAGGAACAAATAGATGACTTTCTTGCAGGCAACATTTATCTTGAAATAAAACATCTATAGAACTTTGTAAGAAAATACTGTCAAGATTAGTCAGCTTCAAATTTGACCTGTTGACAGAATTCCTATTTGATAGGATTATGTTCGTGTGTGCGTGCATGTGTGTGGTATGTGTGATTTGTTGATTTATACTTTAAAGGGAGAAAAAAATGGAAGTACTCGTGGCTTCAATAGCTAGAGGCAGTATGAAGCAAATATGTCATTTATACTAACATCTAATAAGTTATCATAGAATAGCACAAAAGAATATTATAAGAGAGCACACTTTTAGGACAGTTAGACACATTTGAGAATGAAAAGGCTTACTTAGCAAATATCCTTGAATATTCAAATATTCAAAACTATTGTTTTGAATCATAGGTTAGTAGTGAATAAATCATTTGTGTAGATTTCTGAATGCTGTTGAAATTATTAATATATTTATCAAGAATATGCTGAGAGTAGAATAAAGGCACATTTAATCTATGACAAAATTGTATTAGTGACATTTCACTCTGTATGTGTTTGTGAGTGTGTTCAAGTGCATGTGGAAACGGGAGCCAGGGGAAAAACTCCTCTTACATTCCCAAGGGCTCAGTGACAATAAGGATGCGAATGTGTGAAAAATACAAAAAAATCCTACATTTGTAAAGGTAAGTCAAAAATTAAAATCAAACACTGAAATGGTCCCATTTAGAATTGGCATTGACTGAACTTCAGAAATCTCAAGAGTGCAGAAAGCAAGAATATACATGTCAGATAATTTGTATAATGAGGTCCAAGATGTTAAAGAGCAAAATCCTAATTGCCTTCAAATTTGAATAGAAACCATAATTGCATTTCTTTGCATCACTTTGGTAAAAGAAAGTTGTTTTATTGTTCTTTTCTCTAATGCAATTGAAAATTTAAATTAACCTGCAGGTTAATAAGTTTCCTTCAAACAATTAAAAAATTATAAAGCAGAGTGAGTCAATATTTAATAGTTTCTGAAGCATCTTAGATTTAAATTAATTTTTTATATTGCTTACTGCACAGTAGGAAATCACATGCAGAAAAGAAAACTAGATTGTTTACAGTAGCCTTTGTGTTTTTGAATTATTAATTTAATTTGAAAAATGTGGTGTCTAGGCTGAAGTTCAATAGGAAGCATATGATACATAATGAGCCTAAGCCAACATTAGATTAAATAGAACAGATAGAAAGTAATAACCTTCATAAAATGAAAAGTGTTTGTGTATTCTGCTTTTCTTGACTCACAATGGAAGAAATGTAGCCATCAATAGTAAAAATAAATTAGAGCAGTATTTGCTCCAAGTCTAGAATGACTGATGCATGTTTCCTCTGCTTGTTTCCTTGTTAGGACTTATGGCCAGAAGAGATTCCAATTTTAAGTACCAATTTCCCTTTGAATTATTTGAAATTGGAACTGCCTGATATGAATGACTTCCCATGAAATGAAATTATAGTTAGGCTCAAAGACTTACCTATAAAACTGTAAATGCAGTAATATGTATGCATGGGCATGCTACTAATTTTATTGAAGACCTAACCAAGCTTTCTATGCAACTAATATAGATCATTAGCAGTGTTCACGTAGCCATGGAATAATGATTCTCTGGAAAGAGTTTCTGCAGTTCCTCCTGATTTTAACCCTTAAATTATTACTGATTGGTAGGAGGAAAATGTGAAAGGTGGAGGCGGTACTAGGGAGAAAAATTAAGCCACACCCTCATGGAAATGTGTAAGGAACTTTATCATCACTTCATTGGAAAATGAGTTTTTGTACCTTGATGTGCCAAAGTTCATATGAAAGAAATGAATGGGGAAAAAATTGTCAATTTGTCAAATTGAGTGTTGCACAGAGGCAAGAGAAATTTGTGTGAATTTGAATAAACTTATTTTGCTGTGCATATTGTGCAACCAAATTAACCCTAAATTCTCTGGCTTTGAATTTATGAAAAACTCAGGTTCTTTGCCTAAGGACTTTGGACTCTAGGCAGAGGGACCTTTCTATTAGAGTGCCTCTCATGATATTATTAATATATTTCATCTTTTTTTTTTAATCTGGAAAGCTTCATTTCCTTAAGAGGTGGCAAGATTTTAAAGTCTAAATGATTGGATCTATCCCAGGAACTTTAAGAAATTCCTGGCCATGAAATTACTCAAAAGTAAACCTACATGCAGTAAGTGGTCCAAGGTAAACCTCCAGATGTGTCTGTTCTCCAAGCTGGTAAGCCCTTTTGCTGTTGGCCCACTTATTTCATCCCTCTTTTATGCCACAGCATCATGCCAAACAGGATGTGTCAGCATTATAAGTATTTTGTAATAAGAAATAAACTTGTCCAAAGTCACTAAACAGATAAATGACAGAGGCAGGAACTGAAGCCAGGATGTCTCCCGCACACTTAAAAGTCCCACTTGCCCTGCTCTTTGTGAAGCACTTTGGCCTAAATTGATGTTTTAGTAAGAGAAACACATGTCTACCAAACGTTCTCAAACTTATGAGATGCCTTGCTGTGTTTTTCAACTACACTCGCGTCTCCCTAATCAATGATTAAGGGAAGAACTGTAGACCTCTGAACCTTAGCTTTCAGAGTTTTCTGTTTTCATCCCACCCACGTCTCTACCACACATTCATATAAAATGAATTCATAATTATAGCTCATAATGAAACATGAATAACAACTTTTGTTGCAAGAACGCAAAGTGTCAATTTATCCTTTGGCTCATTTTTCCCATCTCCTCATTTGAGCCTGTGTGGGTTTGGCCAGTCCTGCATCCTGGTGCCTCCACACCATCAGCTCTACCAGGATGGGGCCTATGGGCTCATATTAGGGTCCCCTTCCCTGGGTATACTTGAAGATCTTCTGAGCACCTGTGCCATTGGTGCTCACCCGGGCTGTGGCACTCAACCCCACAGGCTGATCAGATAATTGGTTCTCTGGCTGAGAGTAATAAAATTAACTAAACCCCCAGAAATTATATTCTCCCCCACCCCTATTTTCTTAAAATTTGAAAAAGTGTGACTTTGAGATTTATCCTGTACCACATAGAAATTATATGAAAAAACCTGGAAATAGGCTCCAGTACCCCAATACCCTGACTGGCTTTTGGGACAGAAACATTTGTTGTTCCCTGTATATGAAATATGCTATGCAAGTGGTGGAGAATGTGAGAGGTTAGGAGAAGAGAAATAAATAGTTTTTTTTTAAAAAAAAATAGCCAAAGCAAAAGGAAGTACCAAAGCATGACTATCAACCAGTGATGAAAAAATGTAAATCCAACATCATAAAATTATCAGACCACATTACTATCTCTTTGGCTTCTCTGTTCCTGGCTCTGCCCTGTCTGTGTGCCTCTGGGTAAATAAAGTTCCCCTCCCTGGAACATTACTTTAAAAAAGAGGGGAATGAAATAATATTGTGCCGTTTCTGATTATAAAAACTTAAATATCTGTTCCCAAATAATGAGAAGGACAGTTAAGTTATACGACTTCTCCCTCAGTAAGGTCTTTTAAGGGTTAATAGAGTGTGCTGGTATTTGCACACCTCTTTAAAAGAGAAGTTCCCTGTGTGGACTCAAGGAGGCGTACCTGAGCACTGCTTCCTTAACCACCCACCATTTGTCCTGTTCAGTGTGCACGCACAGAGAGCCATAATAATCATGTGTAATGTGTTTTGGAGTGCAGTGTATTGCTCTTTTCTGAAACTTTTTCCCTTTCTTTTTTTGTCAACTTTCTGCATTGGCAGAGCATCTTGGGATTGAATTTATGGGTATGAACCAATCATCATTCCTTTTAGCCTGCAGAATTTAGAGTCTCTGAGCTGAAATCTTTTTCCCTTCCTACTCTTACCTTTCAGTTCCTGACTAATTTCCTTTTTCTTTAGAAGGGATCATACAGCTATAACAATGATTTATCTGCTTTCAATCTATGATTAGTTTGAAATGTTACTGAGTGCAGCAGCCTTACAAGCTTCACTTAGAGTTTAAAATCATCTCACCTGCTGCAAATTCAAATAAATCCCACATTCCTTGACCCATTGATTGGATCTAGTGATGCTGTTATTTCAGAGCTGGGATAAGTTGGAATGGCTACAGAGAAACCAAACCAGGGGCCTGAGAACAAAAGAAGCTTTAAAGGCATTAGCTTGAAAACACATCACATCCTAGTTTAATAGAAACTTGACATACAATGTAAAAACCATCTCTTTAATATAGTAACATAGTAAGCCCTTACATTGCAACACGATATTATAAGCAAAGACTTGAACTACTATGATTTTTCTGGAACTACTCAAGTACTACTCTGGTCAACTTCATTATCTTATGAGCAAAGAAACAGAAAACAGAAAGAAACAAGCTTGTGCTATTTTAAGTGGAAATTCTAGTGCTAATGGAATTAAATTCGAGTCACTAAGATTAACCAGACAAGTAATCAAATGGAAAATTTCACACTATAAACAAAACGCTGCCTTTAAATACATGAATTTGGGACATAGTCCTCTCAAAGACCATCATCCAAAGTAGTCGGGAGAAAAGGCCAGTCTTGGGAGAAAGGTGTGATGTGCCATACTCCCAGAGGCTCAGAAGTGCAGACCAGTGGGCTTCGTGACCCTTCTTCAGCCTTGGGGCAGTGACTCCACAAAGCAGTGTCCTGATTAGCAGTGTCCTGAATCTGATCCCCATTCAGCTGACGTCAGGGACAGCTCGCTGTGAGCCCCCTACAACTGCTGCTTTCTTGTGGATGATAACATGTCTCTGCCTAGGGACCTTTACAAAACTGTGGGAAAGGAGATACTGTAAGCTCAAGCAGTTACAGCAATAGAAACTCTTTAACTGCCCATTCTTCCCCAAAAAGTTCCAGGAGAAAGCTATTCATTTGAAAGGAACCCCTCCCCCACCACACACATTTATGTGATGACCCTCTGCATATCAGAGAATTTTTCCCAGGAGAGAGAAGTCACTCGGGAAGTATATCACCTTATGGAGGAGTTATCTATTCAGGTTACTTCCCTCAGGACAAAAACTGTCCCACTTCTGAAAAGTTTCATTGACCTTTCCTGAAGGGAGGTGGAAAATGTCCTCCGTGTCCCTTATCCCTAACAGCACGTTTCCCACTTAAGCATCTAACTGTAGAAATAAGCATTTCAATTTCCAAACAGCAGTGTATATGTGATTTCTCCTTCAATGGTATTATTGAAGGGTTAGTACAGCAGTGTGCTGCCCACCTCTTAGATGGCATAGTACCCGGGGGAGCCAGTGTACTAAAACCAGAATGTTCCTTCCTTAAGGAAAATCAGATGTTAAAGGTCAATTAAAATTGAGACAGACAAACCCTCTGTCTCTTGGCCAGACCAGATGAGACAAAAACGTGCTTCACTTCAATGCATCCAGCCAAACCATGGAGTAAAGACTCGGAAGCATTTCAAGTCATTAGGGCGGTGCTGCCAATGGCCTGACAGCTTCTTCTTTTCAGTGCCGCCTCTAATATCCTCTTGCCCTATTGACCCTGTCACACTAGGGAAAAAATAAGGGAAAGGGGGGTTGAAAAGAACCCACTGTTTATATTATTGTTCGTCAAGTGTTTCTCTTTTGACACATTCATATTGTGTGAAGGGGGGCAGGGGGTATGCCTGATCTAATCAACATGAGAAGATCAAAGAGGACTCTTGCAAGAAACACTTAAAGCCTTAAGTAAATGCTGATGTGAATGCAGAATCTAAATCCCACATCCCAGTTCAGTGGGCCTTGGCTGGCATTTGCTCACCTAAGTCCTTGCACTTTACAGTCTGGCCTTTATTGGGCCTCCTTTTTATTTCACGACAGATTTTACTGGAAAATGTGTGTCTTTCTATATAAGAGAAAAAGAATGAATGAGTTTCCGTACATCATTTGTTCAAACCCCAAGTTCATCTATTCTTTTAAAATTAACAGCCCCAAAAGGTATCCAGAGATCCCTGAGAGTCTATGTCATGCCTTTCCCTGCTTTGTTCCTATATGCAGGCCATTTTTCATAATTTGAAGAAGCAATTTCCTGACTTTTTCTAAAGATAGAATGATAAGATGTTGGCACTACCAAGCCCTAACTGCTTTTAAAAGAAATAAAAATAGGCCAAATAAAAGAGGACACGGTGAAACAGGGTCTTCATTTTCTTGGCAACAATACTTCTACTCTGTTTCTCAACCCACTCGTCACAGCTGAAGGAGATGTGCTCCACATCCTGCATCCCCTGGAAAAGGACCAGGAAGGGTGACACCTTTTCTTCTTAAACATACATGCTAAATACTGACCCCAAAAGACAAGGAGGAGGTTCCCTTGGCATCAGCTCACAGATTAACACCTCATAAAATGTAACTCCCTATCCTGTGGCTGGGGGGAGGGAAGAAGCGTACACATGCAATTAACACACCAGCATTCACATCCCGAGTCCTCATTTCACTTTGCGGCACAGACACGTGGATCCACTCCTGGTACAGTTTCACCGCAACACCAGCTGCTTTGCTTTCTAATTGTGGCTTCCACGAACCGCCAGCCTAGGTTAGGCGTTATGCTGTATGGGATAACCCTTCCAACTTTGCATCCACCTTTTCTTCCTGCCCCAGCATTCTTCCCTCTGGTTTTCTTTTATTTATTTTTTCCTCCCTTAATATCAGACATGCTGTGCCAGGGACTTCAGATGGCTCCTTCTCTTTTAACCTTGTTTTCCCTGTACCTTATTCCTCCCTCTCTCCGTCATTCTGTCAGTCTGTCTCTCCTCCTGGTTTGTTTTTCCTTTCCACTTCCAACCCTTCGGTTTGTTTTTATATAATCTCTGCGGCATTCTAGTCTTTTACTCGCTGATTTCTCCTTCTCCTCCTGTTAATAATCAGTGCTATATTAATGTGATTTGACGATGTTCCTGACCTGTTAACTGGAATTTGATTACCATGGGCTTGACTTGTAGGAAATGTTTCATTTAATGATAAGGTCTACTGTATCATAGAAATTATAATGCACTTTTTCATTTTAAGAAAACTTCCTGCAAATCACCCTCTTTCAATAGGAAAAAAAAAAAAAAGGTGTGATTGCTGAAACTGAAAATGGAAATGGAAAATGTTGGAAATGGAAAATGTTTCTTACAGCTACAGGTTGATGCCCAGATAAGAGACCTTCATTTGGATTAAATTTCCAGTTCTTCACCAGCTTACTAATGAGAATAGTCTGCTAATTGTGCACTTGCACAAATGTGCAAATACAGTTCAGTCTGCTAATTGTGCACTGGTAGAGCAATTTTTCTCAGTGAACTTATAATTCTCCCAATAAGTTTAATTAGAATGACTCCTAAGGGATCACCTTTACCATTTAATCAGGCAATCTTGTTAAGAAACTGACCATATATTAAATCATTAAACCATAGAAAATCAAGCTAACCTCCCCAAAAAAATCCTAGTTTCCAAATATACTTTTATGAATAAGGGACTGGTTACATTTGGTGTAGTATCTTTAGTTCAATGTTCTAAGCATCACACTTCGTTAGAGTAACTTCCATTAACCAATTTGCCAAATTGGCCAGTACAGGGACATAGATTCTAGTCCAAATCATGCATCATTTGTGCTCAGGGTTTCTTCATACAAATATTGGGTTGTCAGAAAAGCCTTGACATACTTTTCTGTTTTCTGTGCAAAAATGCATCATGACTCTTCCAACAACCCAGTAAATTACATCACTAAGTACAATGGGTGAATAATAATTGCCATCCAGGGGACAAATCTTTATCTTGGACCAGGGCTGTCCTGCTCACGGTACTTAATTTTCTCTGATACAGTACGCTGTGACTCCAGTTGTGTTGCTTATGTTCACATTTTATTGTTAAATCATGGACATCCTGCCTCAATTTGGTTGTTAACTACAAGTCAAGCTCATGTTTACAAATGTCTTTGAATTTTGTTTTTGTTTTAAGTTAGATATGGCTTTTTGTGAAGACCACTGGAATATAAAATAGCTGGAAAAAAATGAATTGGGATAAGGATGGGAGGTTGGGGTATGGGTCTCCAGCGGTGTCAATCAGCTCTTTCATTGACTGATTCCCGTTGTCTTTGCAAGAATTTTTTTTAAAAACTCAGTTTTAACCAAGTAGTTATTTTATGACTAATGTTTATGATTTACCAGTTTAATGCATATATATCTCTAGTTTATAATTAAAGTAATTGATAGAATATTTTTTATTGTCAGTGACCTTAGTAGATTTTGCTGTTAATGTTCAAAGTGTAGTGCAGAGTGTGCTGTATCTTGAGTATGTCTGCAGATGTTATGAATTGTTACATATTTATTTTCTTATGAATATGGACAATGCCATGCCGCATGCTTATTGTTCAGTTTACGTCCAGACAGCCGTAAGATACCTTTGGTAACATCTGTTCTCATCCCTTTCCAGAAGCGGAGGAGCTCTACCAGAAGAGGGTGCTGACCATCACTGGCATCTGCATCGCCCTGCTAGTGGTTGGCATCATGTGTGTGGTGGCCTACTGCAAAACCAAGTAAACTTTCCTCCTCCATGCCTCTCTCTCCTTTGCCTGCAGAGGGCTTAGCTGGCAAGGACTTTGCAGAAACTAGGCCCCACCATTTAGTCATGAAAAACATTAAAGGGACCAGAGGGATATTTCCCTTTATTCTTTCTATGAATAATCCATTTTGAGGATCGTTCCTAATCACATACATGACAAAGCCTTGACTGTTTGTCTGTATGTGTTTTGAAGACTTCTGATAAGGGTCCACAGCTCTGTGACTGGAGAAGGGGCCTGGGGACAGGCTTGTTCAGTCACGTACCTGCATACACCACATCCTGACAGGAGAGTGGTAGGTATAAGGTACAATTGTCACATCATCACTGAGGTCATGTCCAATTTGGACTTAGGAGATAAAGGAAACAGTGTTTGAAATAAAGTTTTCTGAACATTATGGTGATTATTCTTCAGTTCCATCTAATTAACTAGTTCAAATGCTGTCAAAGTTAGATAAATTAAAAGAATATCATAAGGAAAATAAAGCAAAATCTGCTTTGAAGGAATGCAAGAGAAAAAATTAAAATAGATATTATTCAATATGTTTAGCCTTTTAAGCTGTGTCCACTAACAAATATAATTTTTGTATGGTATGAGTTCACTTTACTATCTTACATCCAAGGTCTACTTCAAGTTTCAAATGATGTTGGTGGTTTTTTTCTTGTTGTTGTTGTTATTCTTATTTATTTGTTTAAGCACATAATTATCTCTTATCCAAATTAACCATGGAAAGATGATGATGATATCAATGTTGCACTGAGGAACAAAGGCAATATATTTTTATGGCAAGCTGTCAAGGGCTACTTGCTATTTTGTTATTACCCCAGGATTCAATGTGTTGCCAGAGTTAAGTGAAGCAGAATTAAGATAAGCCTTCATAGAATTCGCCTTTGAGTCTTCATAGATTCAATCTTAATATTTGTTTTTTTGAAAAAAGATTTATTTTTATTTATGCATACAAGAACTGGGGTGTAGGCCAGAGGTACAGGGGGTGAGAGGATTCACCAGAGACAGAGTGGGGGAGCAAAACAGGCAGATCTACTGAAGTACACTGCTGAGGGGAGCAGTGGGTAAGGCAGGAGAGGTCTGTGTGCCATGCAGTTCTGCTCCCTGGCCAGGCATCAAACTCAGTCTGCAATGGTGATAAAGCTGAGATTTAATGCTTAGGTCACCAAGGAAGCCTCACTCTTAATATTTCAACATTCATTTGTAGTTATACAAAAAAGTACTACTAGACAGGATCATGTTACCAAAGTTTACTGGCAAAAACATCCACTTCTTCATTTATCTACAGTGCTATTCACACATGTATAATGGATAGATTTGAAACTAACTGCATTTTCTTAAAGAGACCCACAGGCAAAACTCTAAATGAAATCAACCTTATCAATTCCACATCAAAAATTATGACCTAAGACAAATGACCTGTAAAACTTAGGCCAAGATGGATTGATTTAAAAGTGGGCTTGTAGCCAAATATCAACTTGATTGATCTCATTTTCTTCTTTTTCCTCATCCTTCAGCAGCCTGGTTAAATTTTTGTAAGAATTCCATCAGCTTCTTAAACCTATTTGCTGAGAATGTTTGATTCTACTTCTGCCCTAAGTCAGATTCTAAGATGGAGTGGCATAAGCCTTTCCCTCTTCTTCACCACCAGTCCACTGTATTGAGTTACATGTTGGTGGAATGAATAATTGACTATATTAAGAAGAGCAAATAATAGAAACATATAAATGCGTCCTTTCTCATATCCAGGAAACAGCGGAAAAAGCTACATGATCGACTTCGGCAGAGTCTTCGGTCTGAACGCAACAACATGGTGAACATAGCAAATGGACCTCACCACCCAAATCCACCCCCAGAGAACGTTCAGCTGGTGAATGTATGTTGATCCTGGCCAGTGAAAAGATCTGAGCATCCCTCCTCTGATCAAGCACCTTGAAGTTTATTTTCTAAAGCTCTTAGGCTCTTAACTGCTGCCATTAATCACCATGGCTTCCAGGAATGCAAGGTTTTGCCAGGAGAAAATAATGGGAACATTTTTTAAAGTGGATTTGGTTACTGTAAAACCAGCACATTTCCGTTTCTAAAGTGTTCATTAAAGGGTTGGAATAATAATGCTGGTTTTGTTCTGCAGGAAAGTCATAATTGGAAAGAAAGAAAGAAAAACGCGAAGAAAAATAATAAAATTAATGATACAAGAATCAGAAGGAAATGTTTTATTGTTTTATTTGAATATGAAGGCTACTCCAGTCCATAATTGATTAATACCAAAAACTTAGCTAAAGACCTTAGAGTTATTTTTACTAAGGGCATTTCACAGTAGCTGATGATTTACTGATTCTGATTTATTTACAAGGGAAGAAATTAGGGCATTGGAAAGGTCAGATGAATTATCTCACTTACTTCTCAGTAGACAAACTACAAGAATAAAATATTTTTTTATTCCTTGGCTATTTCTAAATGATAGCAAACCCTTAAGATGAAATATATCTTTATTTATTCAGATACTTTGTTTAAAATTTATCATATGTTCAGCTTTAAAAATATAGGCAATAGGAGACTGTGGAGTCTTTAGTCTTTTTTAAACCTTCCTTATATTATAGATAAGAGCCAGAGCTGGACTCAGCTGTCCTGACTTTGGAGTCTTGCTGTTCCTAGTCCACCATAATTTCCTGTTTTCCTAATTACATTCCAATGTTTATCTTTTTTATAATCAAAGACTAAAATTATATTGTGGTATCATTCACTTTACTATAGAAAAAAAGCATGGTTTTTTTGTGAAATCTACATGTCGCAGTCCCAAATTAAGATTGGTGGTTAGGAAGCCAATAACACATTTTGTAACAAGTACCTTTAGGAGATTGTTAAGTTGTTAATCTGTTAACATACTTGGCTTCTTTCTTCCCTCTACCAGTGTTCATTCAAATGTTCTGCACAATTCATAAGTATACACCTATAACCTATCACTGTGTACGTATAATAGACAGGAGGCAGAATGACTACCTAGATTCCAGCTATGGTTCAAGATGTGTGGCTTTGGATTTTAATCTTTCTAAAGTCTGTTTCTTCATTACAAATATAAAATTAATATCTACTTCACAACGTTTTTATGAGCATTAAACAGGATAATCGACATCAAACACTTATCCCAGTGACATTTAGTGCATCTCAATAATAGCTAAATATTATTTTAATTGGATTCACTGAGTATTTATTTTTTTTTAAGGAGCAGAAATAAAATGGTACACAGGTTAGAAATAGCTCATTTTCTTTACCATCTTCTCCTTATAAGTTTTACTTTCTTAAAAGCTGGATTTACTTTCCCAATACACCCACATGGAATAGCTTTCCCCTAGAAGAACCAACTAGATTTTCAAACACAATTCAAGTTGTAAATTTTTTGAATTTCGAAGAATATACAAAATTTTATAGAACATACAGCCAATTGCTTTTATTTAATGGTATGTCCCTCTCTATTCCTTTTCCTGACATTTAACTTAATCATGGAAACACTAACCACTTTCAACTTAAGAAAAGCCCTCTCTAACTGATAGAAGGCAGTAATAGCCACTGTGATTTGGTGATGGAAATAATAAGATCCTTTATATATTAAGTGTTTGGTCAAGATGTGTGTCTTGACAACTGCTTTAAACCTTTCTAATCTCTCGGTAGCCTTTTTTATCTTACCATTGACAATGAATTACAAATTTTTATGACATCACCAGACAACACAGCCACTGGGAAGTTGAAAGAAAATAGTAGATCCAAATATACAGATTTAAAAAAAAAAATGCTACTATCTTGAAATTTGAAGAAAAACATCTAAATGCTTTTGTTTCACTCAAATATCTAGTTTCCATTGACTTGTAATAACCATGGCAAAAATAAATGTTGTTGTGATTGTAGGACCTACATGTGTACATGCCCAAAGAGTAATTCAAGAATTTAATTAATTAATTTAAAAGTCTGTATTAGTAAGGATAGGGTTTGCCATTGGTCAATGGAGAAATTGAATTTATTATGAAGCTTATATATTAGAATAGATGATTTTTGCTTTGTGGTAGTGTTTTGATTTGCATGAATCTTCAAGTTGTGTCTCTTTATTTATCCAGCAATACATATCTAAAAATGTCATCTCTAATGAACATATTGTTGAGAGAGAAGCAGAGACGTCTTTTTCCACCAGTCACTATACCTCAACAGCTCATCATTCTACTACTGTCACCCAGACTCCTAGTCACAGGTATGAGAGTTTTTAAAACTTAAATGGCATTTTCGCAGAATGAATTTTTGCACATAATCTTTTGCTATCATAGCCTAAAAATGGGACAGAAAACACAATCAGTGAGGTAAAATACAATTTAGATAGAAGCAGACTTTTGACATCAATTGACTCTACCTTTTAAATTGCTTTAATTTAGGTCTTAATTTTTCCATTATTATAAAAGGAAAAATAATCCCTTCCTTAAAGGATTTTTATTTCCTATTTCAGAAATTGTCCTTACTCATGGCCTACCATTCACTAAATTCTACACTAGAAGTTTGTCTAAGATGTTATATGATACACAAAGTTGACTTCTTCCAATGATTAGATTGCCATGGCAAATGCATGTGAGAATTATTTAAGATGTTGAACCGTGAGTTCTCTAGTGTCCTGGAGGGCTATAGTTGAATGATTGTTACCAAAGTAACACTTGGCTTCCAAATGCAGCTCAGAGAGCAAGTGTTTCCTCAACCTAAGCCCCATAAGAAAAGAGAGACTCTAGGAATACTCAGTTCAAAGTTGCATTTGATAAATATGTTCAGTGGATACACAAATGAATAAATTGTACCCTTACAAAATCAATCTACATCATTTGTTTCTATAGTGAATATCTTTATAGAAGTTCTCTTCTGACACACGTCATAGTGAACTACTGATGCACCACTCATTTTCATTTCTACTTTGTAAATAATTAAAATATAACTCTGCCTCTCACATTTCCCCTCTAGCTGGAGCAATGGACACACTGAAAGCATCATTTCAGAAAGCCATTCTGTAATCATGATGTCATCAGTAGAAAACAGTAGGCACAGCAGTCCAACTGGGGGCCCAAGAGGACGTCTTAATGGCTTGGGAGGCCCTCGTGAATGTAACAGCTTCCTCAGGCATGCCAGAGAAACCCCTGACTCCTATCGAGACTCTCCTCATAGTGAAAGGTAAAACTGAAGGGCAAAGCTACTGCAGAGGAGAAAGAACCCCAGTAAGAGAATCCCCGTGAGCACCTGCGGTCTTACCTAAGGAAATCTACTCTAATGAGAATAAGGGCAGCAGTTGCGTGTTCTAGGAATGCTCCTAGTTGATGGAGTCAACTTTTTGTGTGACTGAACTCATTTCTTCTGAGCTTCTTGCGTCGTCCCAGTGGCTGACAGGCAACAGACTCTTAAAAGAGCTGGAAAGATTTGATGTGGAAGGTGCAGCGAACTTGGAGTTCCTAGCTCTGGCCTTAGGCTCTGACCCTTTCTGGGTCTTAGTTATCTCAGTTGTAACATTAGAGAGATGGTGTCAATGTTTAATAATAAGGACCCTTCTATAAATTCCAGTTTTCCAGTTATCCAAACACTGGTCTTGCCGGCCTCGTGTTCTCATGTGCTAACTCTTTCTTCCCTTCCAGCCTCAGTTAAATCAAATCAAGGGCTATGTCACTGCTGACTGTCATGGGGAACAACTGCTGTGTTCCGCCATATAGTAACCCTCTAATGAAATTCCAAGAAGGGATAAATAAATAAATCTCTTGTATGCTGCATCTGCAGTCTTCACAGGTGGTTTTCAAAGCAGATACTACCATTTGTATAGCCCTTTATTATAGAATATTTTGGCTTTCTTCTGGGATATTGGATTGGATTGGGGGAATTACAGCAAAGGTAAAATAAAAAACAGAAAAGTAAACTCAGAGTTACTTAATAGGAGTACTGAATTCAAAGATTCTTTTAATCCATTTCACTTGAACTGGGAGAAAATTATACCCAACAGCCATTTCTAATGCATCAGTATGCTGTTAATTGTTTGTTTTCAAATCCAGTAGGGTTTTGTTTGCTTGTTTGTTTGTTTATTGACTTCTCAGTCTAACCTTTGACCACTGGTTAAAAGGGTAGAGAGAATTTTGATAGACTCTTCCCATTTATGGCTCAAGAAATACTTACAAAAAAGGATGACATTTTCAGGCTTACAGGTCATATAAAGCCTGCTGGTCATTACTTCAAGGGCATTTTTCCAAAAATGGTATTATAGGTTGTTCTGTAATTCATCTGTGAAAAATTAGACATGGTCCAAAGTTGTCTTAAAACAGTAGTCCTAAAATCATTTGATTATATCTTTATGTATTAGCAAAGACTAACTTCCTAATTAAGTCATTTTCGAATCTTGAAATGTAGGCTAGGAATATGTTCTTTCTCCATTATTACATGTGATGTCTGTCTTTAAGGTTGGCATTTCCCTGTTGTCACAATCTTTCTTGCGTGTCACAGACATTATCTAAAACTGAAAAATACACCTGAACACAGAGATCATGGAGAGGAAAGATGAATCACTCTTACGTGTTGATTAGCATATCTCAAAGAATTTAAGTATCCCCAAATTTAAAAGTCTGAAAACTCCAGTCCCAAATATTTCAATCTCTAGACACGTTCCCATTTTAGACTCAGCTAGATCTCACATCCATATGACTCTGAATCATGGCTGAAAAAGCAGGAGAGTTAATAGGTTCCTGTTCCTGTTAGGTAGAGTTCAGATGATGGTGTCCTGTGTCATCACAGGTCATGCCAAATTAGTCTCTGTGAATGTCAATGTGAAGAAAAGAGTCATTTAGTGTTATGCATCGGTAATATTTTTATCAAAAGCTGAGAAATGTGACTCTGAATAAACCACATCTTCCTCAGTGCCTACTCAGGTCTTCTTTTCCTGCCTGGGGGAAGATGTCTGACATGGTAAAAGTAATGCACTCAATATATTGATAACCAGATTCACCAAACATTATCAGACATAGCATGACATAAGGTAACATGGTACAGTCAGCCCTTGAACAGTCACAAAAGATAAGCCAAAGTCTGATGTAGACCTGGGTTTGGGGAGAGAGGTAGGTCAGAGATTGGACCTAAATAGGAAGCCAACATAAGATTCTCTCAGGTTCGCCTTTGAATGGTTTGGTCACTGGGGTGGATAGTTACAAAATGAGTGTTAACAAGTAACATTTCATGGAAAAATGAAAGCACTCAAATGTATTACACTGTTATCAGGAATAAATCTAAGTTACTATGCTCTTTTTTTTTCATAAGACATAATCTTATAGCTGAGCTAAGGAGAAACAAGGCACACAGATCCAAATGCATGCAGATCCAGCTATCAGCAACTCATCTTAGATCTTCTTCCATTCCCCATTTGGGCTTCATTCTCTAAGATCCCTTGGCCTTTAGGAAGGTATAGTATTTAAGAAATACTTCTTTCTCTTACAAATCCCTGAGCCTAGATCATTATAAATTGACAGAATCCAGGAACTTGTGCCCGCTTATCCTAACTCACATACTTTTTTAAAAAATTCCGATGAACTTGAAAATCCCCAAAACTTTGATTTGCTAGGCAATGTAGCGGATCTTTGCGTGTACTCCTGAGAGGAAACTCTTGGTGATGTAATTTTATATTCCAAGGGTGCTGAATGTCTCAATATAATAATCAAGAAGTACACAATAAGTAGAAATTCTTTGTTCTCTGATTACATAATATCATGACCTCTGTTCCCTTCCCTCCCTGCAATATGCCTCTTCTTCCACCACACTTATGCAGGGTATTCTGTGCTCACACAGGTATGTGTCAGCAATGACCACCCCGGCTCGTATGTCACCTGTAGATTTCCACACGCCAAGCTCCCCCAAATCGCCCCCTTCGGAAATGTCTCCACCTGTGTCCAGCACGACAGTCTCCATGCCCTCCATGGCAGTCAGCCCCTTCGTGGAAGAAGAGAGACCTCTGCTTCTTGTGACACCACCAAGGCTGCGGGAGAAGTATGACCACCACCCTCAGCAATTCAACTCCTTCCACCACAACCCTGCACACGAGAGCAACAGCCTTCCCCCTAGCCCTTTGAGGATAGTGGAGGATGAGGAGTATGAAACCACCCAGGAGTATGAGCCAGCTCAAGAGCCTGTTAAGAAACTCGCCAATAGCCGGCGGGCCAAAAGAACCAAGCCCAATGGCCACATTGCCAACAGGTTGGAAATGGACAGCAACACAAGTGCTGAGAGCAGTAACTCAGAGAGTGAAACAGAAGATGAAAGAGTAGGTGAAGATACACCTTTCCTGGGCATACAGAACCCACTGGCAGCCAGTCTTGAGGCAGCCACTGCCTTCCGCCTGGCTGACAGCAGGACTAACCCAGCAGGCCGCTTCTCTACACAAGAAGAAATGCAGGCCAGGCTGTCTAGTGTAATTGCTAACCAAGACCCTATTGCTGTATAAAACCTAAATAAACACATAGATTCACCCGTAAAACTTTATTTTATATAATAAAGTATTCCACTTAAATTAAACAATTTATTTTATTTTAGCAGTTCTGCAAATAGAAAACAGGAAAAAATTTTATAAATTAAATATATGTATGTAAAAATGTGTTATGTGCCATATGTAGCAATTTTTTACAGTATTTCAAAATGAGAAAGATATCAATGGTGCCTTTATGTTACGTTATGTCGAGAGCAAGTTTTGTACAGTTACCGTGATTGCTTTTCCACAGTATTTCAGCAAAATCTCCCATATATTCAGTTTTTGCTGGCTTCTTGTGCATTGCATTACAATGTCGACTGGATGTATGATTTGCAAGACTTGCAACTGTCCCTCTGTTTGCTTATAGTAACACCCAATCAATATGTCTTGTAATGGCACATTCATCCAGATAGTCCTCTTTGTATGAAGTTTTCTTTTGCTTTAAGTATATGAAATGAGTTGTGTCTACTCTGCCAGCCAAAGGTTTGCTTCATTGGGCTCTGAGATAATAGTAGATCTAACAGCATGCTACTATTAATTACAGCAGGAAACTGCATTAAGTAATGTTAAATATTAGGAAGAAAGTAATACTCTGATTTTTAAAATCTATATTATTAATCAGAAGACAGCTTACTATCGTTAAAAGGAATTACCATTTATTTTGATTTTTTTTTTTTTAACAAAAGCAACAGTTTTGGGGATGACATAGACAATGGGTTCTGGTTTGCTATCAGAGTAAATTGAACACCATGTAACAGGACTCAGTTTCACTCCCTCTGGGGGAAATGATACAGCAGCTCATGTAGTTGGTGATCAAACCACAGTTGGAAAAGCTGCAATCATTCCTAACTTGTATTTTTCACTGACTGGGGGACTAGTGATTGTTGTGTCTTCTTGGTTCAAAAATGTCCATCTTACATGTCATAGGCTGCAATTTGTCTGAAATACTATCAGAGTGAAACATGCCTGTTGTACAACATAGTGGTTACTTGACGTTGTAGGGAACTATTTTCATCATAGAGTGTCTAGGCGTGAACATATGGAAGACACAAGTCGAGAGTAATAGTGTATCTTGGTTGCAATTTTTTAAAATTTTTGTTGTTCACTCCTTTATTTCTTATGATCTTTTCTCATTTTTCAATGCTGCGTTGATTAGGTCATAATGATGCATGAACATTTTTGTCAGGAATGGCCAATGTGCATGTGATTTGTGATGAGTAAGAACTTCCCATGGGTGAGGATTCATCAGGAAATGCCAATACCATTGGAGAGATTGCACCTTTACTTGCAGAAGTGATCCCCACCTTTGTATGGACCTCTCAGGTTGCAGCCTGTATGACCCATTTCCTCTCAGTTTTCCTTTTTTGCTTTACTGTCCCCAACAAGCACTTAGATTGGTCTAAACTTTGCATGTTCTTTGTGATTGCAAATCCAAAGAAGGCCTTTGAAATAACTGCTAATTCAGGAAAATAAGATGATCTTTTAAAAATGCAGGAGCCATTGCCTGCTGTCTTCAAATCAGACTGGAGCTCTACGTAGTTTCCAGTTGGCCTCCAAGGAGCCATAGAACAACATGGAAAACAGCAGGAAGGGTCGAAATAGTAGTCATGAAGTCAATGAGAGTAACTACTTGTTTTAGCTGAACTGAATCTATTTCTAGTCACCAGATTTCCATGCTAAAATTAAAATGACATGCAAGTAAGTCTTATAAGAATAGAAGGCTGGGCATGAGGCATGTCAATAATCCTCTACTTGTTTCTATAATCCACAGAGATGCCTGGGTGCAGGTCCTGGAATTTATGGTATCCCAAGCTGACTTCATTGCTCATCTACCACTTTATCTGTGCCCAACATTGTCCTCCCTTGCTTTTTAACCCACACTGAGGTACCTCTAACAGGCTGCACAAATTGCACTGATTTCCTAATTCTGTGGAAATGAATAAATTCATAGCAGGAGAAAGAAGACAGCTAACATAGGCATTCTCTAAATCATTCAAATATTGACTTTTAAGGCCTTGACTCATTCTTAGATTGTTTCAATAGTGAAGTTTCTACCATAAATTTCTAAAATTTCTGTTTCAAATTCTTCAGGTACTAGAATATTCCAATTCTCTATTCTGGAGAATTTCATAAATCAATAAAACTTTCTGTTAAAAGCAATGAACAACATTTTCCTCAGTATGAAAATTAATGTAAATTTTCTAGCTACAAATATATATATGAAACTTTAGGACAATTTGCTTCTGGTCACATGCAGAGGTGGCAAATTAGTTGGGACACATTTCCATCTGTGGAACAAGAGCTTCTCTTGATTGGTTACCAGCTAAATCCACCACATTTGTGTATGCAGGGATACTTCTATGATGTTTAATTGCCACATGGTTCTCAATCCTCCCTGCATTATAAACTCAAGCAGTCTGGTGGCCATCCAAAGAAGGAGCGTGACCCTATCTTCTCAGTGTATGTGGAATGCTATTGTGGGTTTTAAGGTAGTGGAAATTGCCCAGAAATTAAAGCAACTTCTTTTTCTAGCTCAGAAATCAAATCTCTATGAGAGGTATGTAATGCAGCATAGTTTATGCAAAACTCTTTTTTCTCACCCAAGATTCCTTTTCTGTCCTATGCTCCCTTCTTGCTGGTCTGATGCTTTTTTCAAGAATGCTTGCACAGCCTTGTGCTTTCTACAAAATGGCACTCTGCCTGAGTATATGTGAGTGTGTCCCAAACACTAAGAAGCCGTATATTCCTTGTTTAAATGTGACTGTCGACATAGGTGGAATTTATCCAGGGTAACTCGCTCGGTAACTATTCCTTTCTTTGGCCTGAGGTTGAAAGGTGCGTGGCTCACATTGGTGAAAATAAGGAAGGAGGCCTGGTCTTATCTTTTAGAACTGGCTGCATTCCACCAGCCACAAAGATTTCTATCCACAAAGGCCCATTAAACACTGCAGAGAAATGCAGACAAAAGGAAATGGCCACATATCACAAGTTCTATTATATATTCTTTTGTAAATACACAATGTACATTACTTGGATGTTTTCCTAAATCATTTACTGTTTTTATGAGTTAATGTCATTTTGCTATTCTCTCAACTTAGACTATGTAACATTGTAAATAACATAATGTCTTTTATTATTTATATTTAGGCATCTAACATAGAGTTGTTTTCATATAAGTTGAAGATAAATGTCAAAAATATGGTTTTTTGTTTTTCTTTGCTCTAAGATTATGTATCTTTTCCTTTTTTTAAGAATAATTTATTGTTCAGGAGAAAGAATGTATATGTAATGAAATTATTTGAAGAATGCACATTTGAAGGCCGTGAGGTACTGATAAACTAAAGAATTTATTATCCAAAATACTAAGCAATAAGTAATTGTGATTTATTTAAAGTTATGTTCATTTTCCATGAAAGACATACTGCAATAAAAATGCTACTCTGTGGAGACCTGGGAGTGTTGCTCAGCAGACTAACGCCTCAGTCTGTTAGACCAGCTCCTGTTATCCTACTGTGACAGCCGTGTTCATTTAGAAATGTTGGACCTCATGATCATCCTGTCTGTCCATTGCTTTTGCCACCCTGCTTATCTTGACATCTCCGGCCTGTTGACTCTGCTTACCACTGTAGTCCCTGCTGAAGGGTCCACAGCCAAGCAATACAATGCCCCCTCCCCATTCACAATGCCATCTCAGAGAGGACATTTAGAACATGATTGCATAGGTCCCAGCAACTCCTGGGAGTGTCACAATGACAACCTTATGCAGTCATGAAAGGAAGACCTTACCAGGATACAACAGTCTGATGGCCCCTGTGACCTAAAAGGAGGCCAATCAGAACCTAGCCTTGTCAAGTTTCAGAAAATTATTTTCTTTCAGGCCCATCATTTATTGATTCACAATTTTAAGGGATGAGAAAGCTAAACTGGCTTCTTTCCCCCTCATTCTATCAATAAATTAAATTAAATGCCCATCTTACTTCTCAGGGAGGGGCCCATGCATGAGAAAATTCCCACATTATAACACTTAGTCATAGAAGCAAGGATATTATGTTTATTGAAATTAGTCTAACCAAAAGCCATATTTTAACAATAGATATTTGCATGGAAGTACTTTTTATATATTTCAAGCATTTTACTCACTATTCCAGAGAGGATAAGGGCTTCTGAAGTATATGGAATATACCAAGGAGCAAACCAAGGAGTGCACGGAATATTTAAAAATTAAAGACTGAGACACCTTTGTAGCTTCAAGTTTATGCTGAGGCTTTAATCTTTGGGGTTACATAGTAGCCTCTTTTGGGGCTTAAGAGTATACTGAGGTTCCCCATTAAATTTCGCCTCCATCTGTGCACATGATTCCTATTACCTAGTAATAGTTCCACTAGGGTGTCATTGCTAAAAGTCTGGATCTAAGAGACTCAAATTATGGCCTTTGACTGTGTTAGTTTTTACTATTTATATTACTGAACTTTCAGACCTTATATTTGTGTCAACTTTGGTTTACACACACACACACACACACACACAATATCTTGAAGCCGCTACATCATTTCAGATTTTCTATCTAGCCAACCAGCCACTCAGTAAACCAAGGACTGCAGAGAATATTTTAAATTTAAAGACTGAGAAACCTTTGTAGCTTCAAATTTATGCTGATGCTTTAATCTACCCTCCCCAGATTGAAAACTCACATGAAGCAATCTTAGTAATTTAAGTTAAAGTTAAGTACCTATGATATATTGATATTTGAGGCAGAGGTTTGGGTGGTGAAGGGTAGGATAAAGAGACAAAAGATTTGCATAGAGCCAAAATAAAAATCTGGATAATTATAACAATTCTCCATTCACTTCAACCATGTAGATTTTTGAATGTCACACCAAAGGCAGCTCTACAAATTAGTAAACATTCTGTCTTTCCAATCTAATATCCTTCCCCATCATTCTTTGTTCTCTGTCCTGGCATTTCTGAAATCTAGAGATTTAGGATGCTGGGAGGAGTGGAAAGTTTGCTGATCTCATGTGAATCACTCTCTTTGACTTGCCCTCTCTAAAACAGATGGAATAAAATAAATTTATGAGAACTATTATTCCGAAAGATTAATTTGGTGGGAAACCGGAATGCTTTCGATTTAGGAAAGACAGACCATCCTACTGCCACAGGAAGTGGCAATATTCCTAATCTAAACAACAGGTTGTTTTGGATAATGTAGTAAGACCCAAGGCTGAAGTTACAAAGCTTTGAGCTCCTGTTGACATCCAGGACTGCAACTATTGGATCTTTCTGGTGAGCTGTGAGTTTTGAATTTCAGCAAGTTCAAAAACATCACCCATTAGGGGATAGGTAAAGGGTTTTGTTACCTGGAGGACTTATCATGATCCACCCCATTCTTTAAGAAACAGACCAAGAGAAGGAGACCAATAATTCCTGATGGGGAGAGAGAGAGAATGGGTAAGTTCTACCCAGGACTTTCTCTCATCTTTTTCCTTCAAATGGACTCATTGAGACAGAATTTGATAGAGGAAAAGCCATCTCTTGCCACCCCATAGTTTGCTCATGAGATTGGAGAAATACTTGTGTGGATGTGAACACATCTACTAACTTATGTATAGGTTTACTCATATGCAGAAAAGTTAACTATTAAATATAAGTAATATTTGGCAACATTTTGTGTATTAAAAAAAATTACTGTCTTAACCTCAGGAGATGCAGTTATTAGAAATGATGAGGAAAATTTAGGCTCAGGAAGAGAGTTTAGACATCTTTCCTAGGAGCTACACAACCAGTGAGTTGCAGAGATGGTACCTGTACCATGATTTCCTGACTGCAACTATTTTTACCTGTTGTACTCCATATATCTCCCTGACCCAAGCACAAACAAGTCTTTTATTTCCAGACCTATATATAGTATATGTTGTATCCAAAACTAAACTTCTATTTGAATGAATCTGAACCTTTCTGATTGTAGCTTTTTAAGGGAGTTTGTAGTCAAGGGAATGAATTCACAATTCCAATATGTAGGTAACACCTTACAGGGAGAAGAGGAAGGGCATTATGTGCAGCACACTGTAAACTTGGACAGTATCCTCCTCCAGGTTTACTTTTGGATCTCTAACACAGAAATCCCAGTTATTACACAACCCCTTCCCCTCCAGAATCTTAAATTTGGAAACCTTAGTTCCTTAGTTCCGAAATGATATATTCTGCACTGCACTACTGGTCAAATATTTTATCATTTCTCAATCTATTGCCAGTAAGTGAATTCCTTTTTAATAAACACTGTTGATATGCATTTTAAAGTTGTATTTAAATAAATTCTTCATGTATTTTACGAGCTTGCTTCTTACAAAGCCATATTACATCATATCAACTCTGCAATTTTTAATGACTTATTACCTTAGTTTTCATTATAATTTCACAGAAATAAAGACATACACTTTATAGAAATTTCATAATACCACCTTGAAGCTTCACTGCAAATATTTGTAAAAAAAAAAAAATGATCCTTAACTGATGTGTGCATACCTGTTTGCCTTAGTTTGTTTAAAGTAACTATGTTCAAACATATTCTAATATTTTAAATTAAACAACAACAAAATACTGTAATCCAGGCAAATAACAGAGTGACAAAATCAGAGTTAGGTTTTAGATTAACTCCTAAATGTTAGAAAATGCATTGTTTGTGAAGATTTCTCACCAACTGCCATTATCTATCCAATATTTTTTTAGATTCTGCTCACTCCATACATAAAACAGGATTTTTTTAAAATCTCATCCTGGATATGAAGCAATGAATAATTTGTAGATTAAAACTTTTTGGATTCATTCCTTTAAAGTTTCATCCTGCATCAAGGGTCATGAATGATTTATTCTCATGATCCCTGCTACTAAGCATGGGGTACAGGTATTATTAATATAAGAGTCTAATAATACATTATCTTTTATTTAAGTATTTTTATTTAAAAGGCATTTTATTAAAATTATTTCTAACTGTAACTCCCTAAAATATATACATACACAGGACAGTTTCTTATCTTTTAAATAATTAATCTAAGTATTAACCTGTTAATTATTAGTCACCATCATGAATTAATCTATACTTGTTTTCTATTTGGTGACTTTCGGTAGGTGAATCCTTGCCTACACTAAGCTTTTCACTGGAAGTGAGATACTTCTAGGGCTTCTTCATGTGAAAATCAAGCTAGAGTAATTTTCTGGAATTCCGGAGAACAAATTCTCACAATTGAGCCAAGAGGGCTCAATTTTCATCTTCTTTGGGAGATGAAGCTTTATTGAAGTATACTTTAGCAGCAAGTAAGTTAACAAAACAAATTATTTCCCACTGGATCCTAGTTTCCTTACCATGAAGAAAAAGGGGGGAGGAAATGTCATATACAAGGACCATTTTTGTTAAGATCCTCAATTCCCAGTAACCAGGATCTTTCCAATTATCAGATGACTTTGCTGCTGTCACATAAGACTCTCCCTGTAAAGAAATTGTCCTCCTCCCTTAAGAATACAGAATAGATTCCTCCTCCCCCCCCTCCTCCTCCTTCTTCCTCTTCCTCTTCCTCTTTCCTCTTCCTCTCCTTCTCCTTCTTTTCCTCCTTCTCCTTCTTCTCCTCCTTCTTCCTTTTTCTTTTCTTACAAAATATAGGCTTCCTTTTGTAAGCTGTTTAGAGTCCTTCTTCTCCCTTCACTGATTCTTTTTATTTTAAAAGATCTGAAGTTGTAGATCCATCCAACTTCACATGTTGAATAGAAATTTAGTCAGAAATTATGGGCCTTAGGATTTCAAGTAATTCTAATAAACTTGGAATTCTTCCTTGGTTTATTGTAGGCCTGTTAGAAAATTCTAGGCTAGAGTTAGAGGGTGTTACATCTTTTCCATTATTTACTTTACCGAACACTCTTTTATAACAGGAAAAAATGCTAACACTACCACATGTTTTGAGTTCTGCTCTATCTGAGGAGTTAGATCTCTAGCCAGGAGAGTGAGGGAAAGACCTCAGGTCCTTCTATGAACTTGTTAACACAGAGTTCTTGAGCTTTAGGGATCTACTCAGGGTCTAAATCATGTCAAATATCAAGCAAATATCCAACTAAGAGAAAGTATCCCTTTACCTGGCTAAGAAAACCACATCTTACCCACTGTGCAAGCCAGACCCTGCACAATCCTCGAGCTTTCTCCCTTCATATCTAATTGGTGATAATAGTGACTGTGCCACTGCTAAATCAAACAAATTCTTACCTTCCTTCAGAGCCACACTGTTTCTACCACTGGGCAGACTCTCATCATCTCTCACTGGACTCTACTCACCTTTTAAATGATCTACTTACTTCAATCCCTTTGGGTAGTCCTTTTGCATTGTGCTAGAATGTTCTCTCTAACTTGCAAACCTTATCCAATCATTCTCCAGTTAACCTTCCATGCTCTTCATGAAGCTCCTCACCCTAACCTAGGACTTTCTTCAGTCTGTCTCCTGCTCTCATGCTCCAATCTATCTTATGATTTCCCAAACACATCACACCAGTGTTTATCAATCTCTAATCACTGGCATATCAGCTTCATGATTATTACCATATTCATGTACCACCTGTATTATTTTTTGCATATTGTTTTTTAATTGACTGCATTTTTAACTAAAATAAAGTCATTTCAAATAAACTTTGTATCAATGCTGTGAATGGAATACTGCAATCATTTGCCATAATTAAAATAAAACTGTAAAAAAATAAAAATAAAGCAATGTAATTTAGTTCTAAGAAGACACTGTTTTCTGTTAACATATCTGAACTATAACCTATTTTCTGACAAAATGGGAATTAGCAAGTGTTAGAGGGATGGGAAATCTATCTGGGAAACAGAAAAATTTATTCTGTGAGTCAAATAGAAATGAGAGGTTACTCACAAGGGAGTTATTTCTACTGTTTTATTCTGTGTTATTTAATTATAGATTCTAAAATCATTTTGGATATAACATACTCTCCATAAGTCTTCCATAACCACACTGTGTCATGCAAATTTCCTCCTGTCACTGAAATGACCCTCTTCACTTAGCCTTCTCACAACTTCTTCTAGCCTTTCTCTGGGTAAAGATAGCATTTTGTCAGAGACTTTTTCCCCAACGAATATTCCTCTTTCCCAAATGGCAGATGCTCCTCCTCCGCTGTCTCATACACACCATGCATTCTTCCACACTGAATTTCCCATCTAGCTGATAATTTTTAGTTGTTTAAATTCCTCCCTTAAGGGATCATGTGCATGGAGGTAAAGACACCATCCTATTTGTGTATACCTAGTGTCTAACACAGTGCCTGGATGGTGGATGTCTAGAGAATAAGTCACTGGCAACTGTGATTTCTCTATTTACATAGGTTGGCAAGCATGTGAGGAATCTAGGTGATAGGTGTATTTAAAATCCAAGATCAAGAAAACAATAGCCTGATTGGTGATGTAATCAGAATTATATTAGCAATACACTAAGCTTATAGCAAGCAAACATCATGACCAGAAATCAGTTTAAAGGATGGATGCTCCACAGTTTAGATTATACTTAGTGAATATATTACTAGTCCATGTACTTATTACACTTGATTTTGTTTCCCTTTTTATCCAAGATCCCTGGCTTTAAAATTAGTACTTTGTCTTTGTATTCCTTCCTTCTCTGTTACTTCTTGGCATGTTTTTAAAAATAAATAATTAGGTATTGTCCAACTAGGTCGTTCTTACAAAGATGATTTCCACATTGACCATCTCATTAAAAACAATAAGTTCTCAACCATTTGAGAAGATAAAAAGAGAGCCTTGAATATAACAAACTTTCAAAATGATTTTTAATGGACAATAAATGTGGTCTCTATCATTCTGGATAGAATGGTGATTTGTTAGACTAAGTTCAATGATATTTTCTAGATTATTCATTTTCACAATTACATATCATATAACTAGTTGCAAGGGGAAAAAGGACATCTACCTTCTACCACATAAGGCTTCTTTTTCTAACAGTTTACCTAGTTTAGAAGTCTTCTTTATTGATTAAAAATCAATCTAATTATCTACTTAAAGGTACAGCTTTTGTTGAATTAGTTAGTCTGGTGATTCTCAAGCTGATCCCAAACTTAGTTATCTAAAGATTAAAAGAGCATAAAAAAACATGTTGTTATTTAAGCATGACTGGCTAACATACCAACTCAATAATATACCACTTGTTCATCAATGGAATTTTAGGTAACTTTAAATGTTAAAGGAAAGTCAGTTAAATTTGAAATACCTAGAGATTTTTTAAAATCTCTGCTCAATGAAGTGATCACCCACAATGAGTTGAAAACATTACAACCCTGCCAAACTCTTTGTTTATAAGATTCAAGACCAGTCTATTCAGTACCGGTAGCCTACACTGAATTCAGCAATGCCCAAGGTGACGGAATAGTGTATAGTGCTAAAAATGGCAGAGACCACATTGCTCTTGACATCATAAATTCCCCACCTACAATACACAGGATTGACAACCGAATATTGAAAGATGAACAACTCAGGTGCTTGTACATGATTAAATATGAGGTCCGAATATCAGTGCTCCAAAATGAGGATAGTAGTTTATTTTTCTTATGAAATCAAGGTCCAAGTCATTCAGAACAAACCATTTTGAGGATTAGAACTCTTCCTTTACAACTTGAGCCTTTAGTGACTGGGCTCACAATCACCCAGCTGATGAGATGAAGACCTGAAGAGTTGCCAGCTCCACTTGTCATTAGGTCTTGCTCTTACTCAGGCTTTAAGACTTTGAAGGTAATACAAAGAGTATAAACCTACTCTTTCACACTTGTACTCATATAGACACATGCCATTTTGGAAGCTGATAAACATGTAGTCTTCCCTAGAATTTGCCCACAATATGGTACAAGAATAAAAGGGCCTAAAGAACATAAACTGTAAAACTAGTGAGGTCTAGATTTGAATCCTTCCTTCCTTACTTGCATTTAGCAGCTTCGAGCCTCTTTAGCATAATGTAAATTAAATGACATTGTTATAATACATGCAGACTATAGCATAACACTTTACCACATAATAGGTGCTCAATTAATATTACAACTTCATGGGAACGATTTTATTGTGTAGAAAAGCTAGCTTTTCTGGCAGTGAGAAAGGGACAGAGTGTGTTCCCAAGCTTAGCAACCTGCCAAGCTCTGGTTCCTTCTGCCCTGCCTGCCTGTGTAGAACTCCCCTAGGGAAGCTGTTGAGGATGTGAGTCATCAGAAAGCTGGATTTCAGGTTCTGCTGCCAGGATGGGGTCTCCTTTTGCTTACCCAGCTACACCAAAACACAGGAAGATGAACTTATTCAGACTTGAGTTATTCCAGTAGTGCAGATGTTTCTTTTTTCCAGAGAAGAAAATAATTTTACAAATTCACAAATGGAAATGACAGTTTGCTCCATCCAATTAGCAGGAGCTAATTTAGATTTCAAGGTCATTGTATAAGGTGTATTCCTCCTTCATATGCCCAGAGCCTTGACTCCACTCCCTCTCTGGCTTTGAGAAAGCATCCCTGTACACACTGTAAACAATCACAGTTTCCATTTTAGGATTTCGTGTCCTGGTGATATGCTGCACTACAGTCCCCATTTTGAGGAAACTGATGCTGGGCACATGATGAGAGATTTCACAGCTTATGAAGGTTATGACATAGTTTTCTCCTGCCTCACGGCTTCATTTAATTATCTCTCCTGTAATAGCTCAGCAGGAGAATGGGCTCCCATTTGCCCACAGGCAACTTCAAGAGCAGAACAAATATGAGATATGCTGGATGACTCATCAGCTGATAGAAAATGCAGTGAAACCTTTTCTTTTTCAACAGGATCAGACAAGGTGACAGAGAATGTTTCCCTGGGAATAGACACCTGGTAACTTTGCATCTACAAGATCATTTTAAAAAACACTTAATGTGAAGTCATCAGCAAAACTACTCTCTGACCTTGAAATTATTCTGTGTCCGCTGGACCTTGAAGACACTGATTCAGCCATATGGGACCTTGATCAACTATGTCTGCCACCCACTGAGCAGCCAGGACCTTTGTTAGCATGAAACTCCTCTATGGCACAAGGCCCAAGCACAAAAGTCAGGAGACCAAGATGTTTTTTCTTATGTTGGCAGGTGCCAAGTTACTTCTTGCTTTTGCATGAGCAAATATTCTAGCATTGATTACCCTTGTTGGGGACACTAGACTTCACAGATCTCATTGTTCATATATGAAAAAAAAATCAAAGTCCTGAAGTCATGGGATTTTTAACAGCTATGAATAGAAAGGCTGTTCAGGCTGGATAGAAAGGTTTACTTGTAGGAGCACAGCTTTCCTCTGGTTCCATTTCACTTGCTATCTTCAGAAAGAGAAACTAATGTGACAACAAGTTGAGTGGGAACAACATGATGGAGATTTTCTGTTAAGATGGAAATGATGAAAATTTTAGAAAGATGATAAATGATTTTCCAAGAGACTGCATATTACCAGTCCTCCCACCAAGAACGGAGCAGCAACCTAAGGCACAGTGTCAGCAACGACCTAAGAGACAAAGCTAGCTGATGTGGTAGGTTGGGACAACCTCACCCTTCTTGAAGATTCAGAAAGGGGTCACTCTCTGCTGCTGCTCACAGCCAGGGCCACACTGCCTGTTAGATATCTAAAATCAATCTCCAGCACTATACTGAACCTTGTCCAGAATTAATCATCAAAGCAGACACATTGAAACTTCACTCATGTACACAAAGTTAATTATTTTATTGAACAGACTTTTGCTGAGTGTGTAATATGTATAATATTAGGCCAACAGCTAGTGATACAAAGAAGAGACTAGTGCATCTCATTTAAAAACAGCTAATCCTTCTGAGAGCACATTATAGTTCTGGAAATTAGTGTATAAACAACTGAAATGTGACAAGTTGAAGAGGTTGTGCTTTAGTGAAAAACACAAGATTTGGAATCTTCCATCATATCTTTTATGGCCAATTCTGCCCCGGCATGCTATGTGAACTTTGTCCTATTACTAAATCTCTTGGAGCCTAGTTTATTTACCTATAAAAGTTGAATAATCTTAAAAGGATTTTTAAGGTTACTAATACATACATAAAAATATCCAAATTATCATTTGGCACAGAGCAGCTGCTTAGTGATCATTTTAATGGGAATTTAAATGTCTTGTGATAATGATGTTAAAAGTGCTTTGAAAGCCCAGAAAGAGATGGTTATAATTTAGCCAGGATTTAGCGAGTTGATGCTCACCCAGCAGACATTTGGATAAAGATTACTGAAAATGACTTTTCATGAGAAAATGCCCAGAGAAGTGAAAGAGCAGAATTTTTTCAAGTTGGCACGGGGAGTGCAAAGGGCAGAGAGAATTGATGGTAGACTCAAATTTAAGGCAGGTATGGCTAGGATGGCCTAAATTTTGGAATAAGTTCACTATGTCAAGACCAGAGGCAATTTAAAAAAATCTAACAAGTTCAAAAATAGAGTTTATAAAATTAATTCTGGAGACTAGGACACTAGAACAATGGAGAGAGGGAGGGGGAGGGGGAGACAGAGGGTGACAGAGACAGATAGACAGAGAGGTGACAGAAAGAGAGAGCACTCTTAAGAGGTAATGACAATGCAGTTGAGTGATAATGATCAAGGCCTGATCAGGATTTGCTGCCAGGAAGACGGACACTAAGCAGTGGAGTGTGGGGAATTTATCAGATAGAGGGAAATATTCTTGGTGACCAAATAGATTTTGAGGTGTGAGGTGGGAAAGAATCCAAGAAGCCATTGAGCTGGGGCTTTGGAGAGGTTGCCAACATCTGTTCTGAGAAGCCCGAGGACGCAGTCTTCAAGCACTTACAGAAGTCCTGAGAAAGCTTTTGGGACAAATCCAGCACTTCATCAGATCCCGATTATAACCACGGGCTGAGCACTATGTGGTGCTAGACTTGCATGGATATTCTCCTTTCATCTTCCAAATAAAACTATGGGCAGGTATTTTCAGTCTCATACTGAAGATGAGAAATTGAGGCTCATTTATGAACTGAATCTTGCTTAGTGTCATATAGGCAGCAAATATTAGAGCTGGAAATCAACCAAGATTTGCCTAGTGTGGAAACACCCTGCTTTTAACCACTTTCCCCTTTTGGCTCCCTTTCCAGTGATGTCTATCTCATAGGATTCAGAGGAAAGCTACTTAAAGAAATCACCCTCTCTAAATAAAGATAATCTTCCTACAAAAGATGATAGACCTTGGTTTAAGAAGAGATAATTCTGGCTAAAGCCAGGTTGTCTCCCTTTTCAAGTTATTTTTAGGACAGAAGTCAGGTTCCCATATCTATATTCATTCATTGTATATTACACCATCCTTCATATATCTGTATATTCATTCACTCATCACTCATTCACTCAACATTTACTGGTAGCATCCTATTAATGTTCTAATCTCCTGCCTTGTGCTAAGCACTGTTTCATTGTTTTTAGATGTCTGGGATGCTTTATATCCTCTTCTGCTGCTCTTCTTCATCTTACCACCCTCCACAGAAAAAGTGTTACCTCTTTGGCATCCTAACAGTTCATAAATTAGATGTGTCTCCTGTATTTGTGGAACTGCTGAAATTGCAGCAGGCCACTTTTAAGTTAACATTTGAGGAACTATGTTGGGATCTGTCCCATCAGTCTTCCTGGTCTCAAGGTCTTTAAGGACTCCATTGAAGGAGGATGAGGCTGACCTACATGTGGGTTAGGGTACCTCAAGTATGACTAGGGTCAAGTATCATCTATGGTACTTGGGAATTTACAGTATTAATGCTGCTAGACAGTTCACCCACATAGTCTTGCCTATTTGAATGAGACAAAATGAGACACTCATGCTTGTTTCAAGAAATGAGGGATCTGTTTTCCACTTAAGTGTAGCAATGGAAAGCAACTTGTGTGGGTCTCAAAATATACTTACTTGGGCAGATAATAGGAGCAACCTGAAAAAATCCAGAGGGGATGTATACTATTGTTTCTCTATAAATTGGTCCAACTTCTACAAAGATTGCATCACTGTTTTTTTTTTTTTTCATTTTCAGATGATCAGCTGTAGCACATATCTTATCAGGTGTGTGTTTATGGCTGATTTCCAATTAGTTGTGAGCTCCTAGATGCTTAAGATGACACTGGATTCACCTTTAGCCATGCTTAGTACAACACCTGGACTGAGGAGGTCCTTGATAAATGCTGTTCAGAGCTTAAGGCATCTCTGCTGACAGGAATAATCATAAAGCTCTACAGAAGAAAATAATTTAATTCACTCAATTCTTTTCTGTACTAGTCTTGTCCAAGATAAACAACAAAAAAATATATTTGTTGAAGGAGGCTGAGAAGGTAGCTGGTTTTATAAATGAAGATGGATTAATGTTAAAATGTTGTTCTTTTGTCACGTGTCTAATATATCATAAAAAAAATTCTCACTAAAGAAAGAGCAGGATCTGTGGTCCCTTCAATTAATGTAATAGGGATCTCAATTTAGCTATAAGAGTCAGTCATGCCTGGGCCTGTCTATTGAATTGGTGGGAGCAGCTGCCAGAAGCCTGTTTGCATATGGATTGAGGGTCCTCTTGGGAGAATTCTCATTCTGAAGGAAGAAGTTGCTTGGCAACAAGAGTTTGACCATAGAGACAGCCTTACCCAACAGAAGAGCAAGGAAGTCTGAGTACATTGTGGTGTCTGTCATCGGATCTCTCCCAGCTGGATGAGAAGAATAAATGCCTAAAGTGCTACAGGGAGTTGGGAGTGTCACTGAACGAGGTGGGGAAAAATAAATCTGCCTTGCTAATATCGTTTTAAAACTCTGGAGTACAATGCAATGCTTCAGGATCCATAAGATAAACTAAAATGTAAATGGATGGAGCCATTTTCCAGTTGCTTACTATAACTCTGTTTAGGCATGTGAAATCAGGGAAGAATTTGTGACAATAGTCAGGGGCTACTTTGATGACCAATGAAGCCTAAGACTGTTAATATCCAGATGATACTCAGGGATATGTGTGTACTTGGAATGTATCAGCTGAAGTGATAAAATGATACTCAGAGAGGGCTGATGGAAATCTGTTACAATGGTATTAATGGGTATCTGTGAATGCCCAGGCGGGAGCTCTCACCAGAATCTGGAACACTAGTGTAAGCATAATTGAAATAACAAGTGCCCCTGGATTTGACAAGAGGATCACTATTTTCTACTAATTATTTCATAGTCTTATTTTTATTTAGTAATAATAAAGTTATAATAGTGAAACTTAAATTTCAGGCTGTCTTGAGTATTGATCCTTGATTCAAAGGATGGGATGAATTTTTTCCTTGTAACTTGGGTATCCCATTTCAGTTGAATTACTATGCTTGCAAAGCCATTGCCAATTGGCTTTTCTATTTTCAATTATTTTTTATTCAGTATGATGCTGTCTTTAAATGAATTATTTTACAAACTAAGGAATACTGAATTAATTAAAATATTTAGTTCATATTTAAAATTTTTCTCCTGTTTAATCACATTGGGGATTAAGTTAGCTTATAAGAATGCAGATAATACAACAAGATGAAACAAATTAAGAAGACAATTTGAACATATTAAACCTCCATCTATTTAAGTTTTAGATTGGTATTTCAACTATACCCACAGTGTAGATTTATGTACATATTTGTTTCCATAGATTCCAAACTCTTTTGTTATTCAACAAAGTGTTTACTATCACCTCACTATCCAGAGAAAAAGCATTATGATTTTAATTTATGAGACTGAGATGTCAACACTCAGAGAGAGCAAATGATTTCTCCTCTATTTTGTAGCAAGAGTTGCTATCTGTTCTTAATTTGTGGGGGTTATTTTCTCCTTCTTTTACCTGATTGAATAGTACAGAAAGGGTTATTTGGTGTTGCAAACTAAAATAGCCATCTTATACTCAATGCAAGAAATATGTGTAATATGCCTTATAAAATTGAAGATCTCTGCCAGAGCAAGGAAGGGAAGTGACTGCTGACTGGGGTACCAAAGGAAGTATCAGTAAGTGGTCCATTGATTTTAGAAGTCCATTAAGTAAGGGGAAATTAATAATAGTAATGAAAATAATATGTATTTGCTATAAAGCTTAAATTTCAACCCATCTTGCATATTAATCCTTGATTCAAAAAAGATGGGTTGATTTTTTTCCTTGAAACTTGGGTTTCCTGTTTCAGTGGAATTACTTCCCATGTAAGGGAAAACCTTATAAATATGTGAAATAGCAGTTAGATCTAGAGTATGTTCTTTTTGTTGGTATTATACACTATATTCTGCTAGGTCTGCACACCAAATGAGAAAAGAATTAAAAGAGACAATTATCAAATTATTACTCTATGACAGGGGAGGGCATATATTACCTCATTTTATAGAAATATTTGTAAACTTTATTATTTTATCTCTTCATAAGCTGCCCTGAAAGTTGGTGACATGTGTTATTTTATAATTTTGGAGGCATTGTAAGGGTGATTTTTAAGAGCAGATCAGCTGGTGAGTGAGATTACTTAGTTTTCCTCATTCATATCTCAGTGGTTTTACTCTATTTTTGTTCATATATACACTTTATAGGACAAATTTTAGGTACTAATAGTATTTGAAATTTGATTATTGGTGAAGGCCTCTGAATGCATCTCTCAATGTCAAGACTAAGTATCCTACCCAAGGAAAGCAAAAAACACTAATTCAAAGGCATAGATACATATCTACATTCGTTGCAGCACTGTTTACAATAACCAACTTATGGAAATAGCCTTAAATGCCTTTCAGATAGAGAAGTGGATTAGAAAAAATGATATATATACATAATGGAATTCCACTCAGCTATTAAAAAAGAGGAACTCAGCATTTGTGAGAACATGGATGTAACTAGATAATAATGGTAAGTGAAATAAATCAGAAGGAAAAAGACAAATACTAAGTAGTTTCACTGATATGTGGAATACAGAGAAATAAAGCCAGAGTCAGACAAAACCAAATCAATAACAAAACCCTAGAAGTCTGACTGTTGAATTGAGACTAAGAGTTGGGGGTAGGGATGGGAAAAAAAACACAGTGAAGAGGGGACCCAAAAGAGGGGGTCTTGGTGGTGGGTGTAGTATAATGACATGCATCTCAGGAAGTCTTATCCTAGACCTTTGAATCATATGCAGTATTACAAATTAATACTACCTCAATACAAATTTAATAATAAAAGAATTTTGGTTCAATTTTAAAAAGAGAGAGAATGTCAAGACTACATGGAACTATTAAAGAGGTATTTGATGTCAAATCAACAAAGTTATTAAGTGATGGAATCCATATGTGTTTGATTCCTAGGATCACGCTTTCATCATAACATACTATCTGCCTAGAAGTATTTTTGCATGGTCCCTCCCTGGTAGTACTAGGAGTTAAGCTGCAGCAGTATGAGGCTATCCACAGTCACTGCAGCACAAGTTTGATTCCCGACTAGGAAAGTGACCCATATGGTGCCACAGACCTCTCCTGTCTCACCCGCTGTTCCCTCAGCAGTGTATTTCAGTTGTTCTGCCTGTTTGCCTGTTCGGCTCCCCACTCTGCCTCTGGTGAATCCTTTCACCACCACCCCCATACCTCTGGCCTGTGCCCCAGTATTTTTTCATGCCATGAACAAGATTATTGTAAACTATACTTATAGCAAAGAATTCCCAGTAGCTACTTCCCAAGGTCCTAAGTGTGCTACTGTCATTGAGAGGCCAGCCTCCAATGGCATCAGGCAGTTGAGGTCAAGCCTGGACTTGGTACTTCTCAGTATTACCACTGAAACACAATCAAAACCTTTCATTGCTCTTCTTGAAAGTGTCCAACAACTCTGAGATGCTGTGGCTATTACACTAGAAATTGCCAGTGCTAGCTCCGGAGTCCCAGTTGACTGCAGTTCCACTGAAAAATCTACTCCTGAGGCTACTCCTTGTTTCCCTTCATGACCTTCTTCCACCTGAAGATAATGGAGATATACAGATGAGTAGCATTCATTTCATTTTATAACCCAGGGAGCCAAAGCATCTCCTTGCAACTCAGAATCATTCCTGCTCTGTGACTGTCCATTGCAAAGTGCCCAAGGGCTTATATGGCTGTGTGAGGACGATCCCAGGCAAGCAAGAATAGCATGACCATATCTCCCTTGACCCAGTGTTTAGGAAAATCTTTCATGGGTCTTTCTTCTTTGACATCAGAGCACTGTGGTTTTATCAGCAATCTGAATACATACAATAAACATCTGGACCGAAGTGAGGGGAGGACTTGAGTAGGTGGAGAAGCTGATGGAATGCAGGCAGTTAGTGAACACAGAGAAGTGTGGAAAGAGGGAAAAGGTGAGTGATATGAGAAGCTTCCAAGTCCAAGTGTATAAGGCAAGGTGTTTTTTTTTGTTTGTTTTTGTTTTTTCAGAGTTTGGGATGAAGAAATAATGCTTTTGGTACAGACAGAAAAATGAAAAAAAGAAAAAATGAATTGTAGTATTTTTATGTGTGTTGATTAGTGATGATTCTTTTTTATAATAATTAAAATGAAGGTATAATTATTTTTCTATTACTTTTATTCTCAGAGTGTGTTTCTTTGACTACTTTTGTGATATTGCTGAGTGGTGGCTCAGATGCATATAGGTTATCCTTGGAAATCACAGTAGTGTGTGATTCTGTGGTAAGAAACCTCCTACCTTCACCTAACAAATGTTGGAAGGACCCCAAAGATGAGTGAAAGAACGGGTGACATCCATGTGTGCGTTTGTGGCAGTTACTCCCTGAACCCAGCTGGTTAGGTTCAAAAGAAACCCTGGGGGATGGTTGTGCTGCTCATTAACAAAACCTGGAACTCTCTTCTTGGGATCTGCTTAATCTCTTTGAGGCTGGGCAAGTCTTCTATGGAAGTATTTTAAGGTTTTTAATAGAACAGTTTTCAAAGAGTTGTTCTTAAATCTCACTCAATTTTAGTAACATGTATATCAGTTCTGAGTCACCAGATAGTGAGGGTAAAGTACAGAATAGTTGAAGACGACTAGGGTTTCCATTGCTTAGGTGGATATCTGGTCCATAGAAGATGACTCTTGGATAGAGCATAAACTGATTATGAGTGAACTTACTCTACCAGCAGAGATCAGAATAGCAGGGAGTAGCAGTCTCTGGTACAGAATGAAAATCAGACAGTATGACTTTTTGTCCAAATCTCCTTCCATCTTTTTCCAGCTCTGTGCTCTCATGACCCACCCTCTACTTCATCTTCAAAGGCTGTTTTGTGCCTTGGAATTTATATCCTGCTGCCCTCCCCACCTTGTGCTAGTCCATAGCTAGTGACTTCTGCCACTTGAGTACAAGATCTCAGGTTTTTTATACTCAAGGAGGAACAGCGGTCTGCAAGATCACATTTATAGAGCTCTCTGTGAGAGCAGGTTGAATCTAGGACTATCTCAAGAGCATACTTTGTTGGATTCTTTCTTATTTCACTGCTTTTGCTTCCTTACTGACATCTGGGAGTTTTCCCTTAATTAATCATTGCACCTAAATTCTTGATTCATAGTCTGCTTCTGGGACAAGACAACCGTAACAGAATGGTAAGTGATTTGGAGATACTGAAAAGAGGCAGCAGAAACTATCAGCAATTTGTTGCTATCGTATATTATCTCATAGGTGTAAGTGAGTAAGTGCTGGACCACCCAGGTGGAGGGCTTTTCAAACTTTCTGTGAGGATCCTGCCCAAGAAAAATGCCATATGACCTTCAATTAATATAGCTCTGCCATATAAACAGGCAATTTTCTAACATAATGGTGTGATGTTTTTAAAACACAATTTATGTATTAATGGCTTTAGAGAAAATGTCTTTGACACTGAACTAAAATGACAGAATTTATTAGAGTTTAGGAGTGCAAAGAAAATAAACACAGGGTACATAGAATATATGAAGCCTAAGACTTAGAAGACTTGGGAAAATCATGTGATCTTAAAAATAATTGGCATGAGTATACTTCTCTGCATAGACAATAACTGTTAAATAATACATGGAAAGTCCTTTATAAACCTTGCAATGTTAATAAAACTTGAAATAGTAGTTATTTCCTGACTTCTCTCCTTTTTATTAGGATTAAATCATATTGAGATTCACAAGCATACTAATCTATTGCCCTTTTTCTGGTGTCTTCAGGGGTGGTTAGGAATATAAGATTGCTATCCGGGACAATATACAGCAATACTTTCACCAATAAAATCTTTTGTTGACATATAAGTTCAAAACAAACTTTTTTATTCCTGGTTAAAGTACGAGAAATATTGAGAGAACCCCTTACCAAAAATTTCATTTTTTAATAATTCTAAATTATCTTAATTGTTTTCTGAAATGAAATATAGATTTCTTTATTATTCAGTCAATTGACTTGTTACCACCTCCCTGCATGAAATAACAGATTCATCTTTGAAAATGATGAAATCAATGAAAATGCCATGACCATTTCTACTTGACAGAATTATTGATTCATCATATACATATGGGAACATAACAGGCAAAGATGCTTCATTTGATATTGAGAACTTAGCTGTATATTAGGTAATAAAGTAAAAAAAAACAGGTTCAGTTATATTAAAATGTAATTTCTGTTGTAAAAAATATTTCTTATTGTGTTGAACAACTAGATAATGATATTAGAAAATATCATGAAGGCATTAAACTATACATTTATTTTTGTTGATGTGTTGGATTACATTAGTTGATTTTCAGATGTTGACACAAAGAAATGGAAAGACATCCCTTGCTTATGGATTGGAAGAATTAACATTTTCAAAATGGCCATCCTACCAAAGCAATTTACAGATTAAATGCTATTCAAAAAAAATTTTCAATTATATTCTTCAAAGAAATGGAAAAAAATATTGATAAAATTCATATGGAGCCACAAAAAGAACCTGAATCACCAAAGCTCTCTTGACTAAAAAGAAGGGGAATGGAGGTATCAAACTTCCTGACTTCCAATTATACTACAAAGCCACAATAATTAAAACTGCATGATACTGGAACAAAAACAAATACACAGACCAATGGAATTGAATAGACAACCCAGAAATAAAACCACAGACTGATGAACAACTAATCTTTGACAAAGGAGCAAAGAATATGCAATGAAACAAAGACAGTTTGTTCAATAAATGGTGCTAGGAAAACTGGACATGTAAAAGATGAAACTAGACTACTGCCTCTAACCATGCACAAAAACAACTCAAAATGGATTAAAGAATTAGACAAAAGACCGTTTCAGGTCTTTTTATGGTTTCACATAAAATATATAGAGGAAAATATAGGCAAAACACTACAAGACATATATTTGTGTAACATTTTTAAAGACACATCACCTAAAACAAAGAAAGTGATGGAAAAGATAAATAGCTGGGACTACATCAAATTAAAGATCTTCTACACAGCAAGAGATATTAGCCAAAACAAAGAGACACCCCACTGACTGGGAGAAAATTTTTGCACACAATACTAATGACAAGGGACTGATCACAAAGTTCTAAAAAGAGCTAAGGAGGCTCAACTAAAACAAAATAAACAACCCAGTCAAAAAATGGGTAGAAGAACTAAAAAGAAACTTTTCCAAAGAAAAAATGCATATGGCCACAGCCATATGAAAAAAATGCTCAACATCACTTGTAATCAAGGAAATGCAAATCAAAACCACAATGAGTACCACCGTACACCAATAAGAATGGCATGTATTAAAAAAAATCTAGCAACTATAAATGTTGGCAAGGATGTGATGAAAAAGGAACTCTCCTCCATGAAAAGCTCTATGGAGGTACCTCAGTCTACTAAAAATGGACCTACCATATGACATATTAATCTCCTAAGGATTTACCCAAAGGACACAAAAACATTAATTCAAAAGAATAGATGTATAATAGGTAAGACTTGAAATCATTCCAAATTCCCAATAATAGCATTCTTTTTTAATTATAAAAAAATATTTTTATGGAAAAATTCAGCCCCATACAAATGTGTCTAGCTTGGGTCTAGACACAAATGGGATTAGGGCAAAGCTATTATCTTCCCATTTTATAGCTTTGCATATGTTCTGTTGGGGTCTAAAGTCCATTGAGAGCAGAGAATTTCTGAATTTCTTGTTCACAGCTGTGTGGCTGATGTCAATGTGGAGATTTGCACACATCAGGAGCCAATAGATACGTGTTCATCATATGAATAAAGGTAAAATGAGTAGCAAGAGCGGGTTCCTTAAATTAAAGAAGCAAACTGTACAGATAGATGAGATTAGGATTAGCATGGACTATAGACTAAGAGGTAATTCAAATTCAACATGGCTGAGATTGAGAAGGGATGTCAGAAGAGTTCTAGCTTGCAGTGAATCTCCATTTTGGGGCAAACACCATCCAGACTTGCATTTATTTGTACAGCACCTCCTTTATGACTTACATTGAGATGCTTCTTACGTTTTTTTCATGGATAAATGAGAACTCTGAACACCATAAGCTTTAGTGAGTTATTCAGTTACATTATTGCAAAAGGAGTTTGCCTTTGGAACAGGTGTTAACATGTCCCAAGGAGCCTTCTTCCCTGTGTTCAGAAGCAGTGGTCTTAAAGGTCTAAGTAGAACAACAGACTCTTAAAAACAACAGATATCACATGAATAAGTGTTTCAGGATGAGTTGTCAGAGTATACTTTTGAAGGACCTAAACATATTTTGTTTTATTGAATTCAATAATTTTTTGTGGAGACCTATATAGTGGTCACTATCTAGACTCTTGATATACATTATGAACAAAACACATATTGTCTATACCTTCTTAGAATTCTTGACTAGGAGACAGAGTGATCATTTTTGTTGTAGGCAGGAGAAGATAAACCAAAATTCTGAAAAAGGAAGAGCTGAAGCAGGATTTACCTGAAAAAGGAAAATCACAGTGTGAGTAAAGGAATTTAAGAGGTACGTGGAATGGCATGACAGTTAGGGAGGCACACAGACAAGAGATTGAAGACCTCGATTTCCCAGTGGAGGTAGCCTCCCCTCCCTAAAACAGAATGACAACATCACATTCCCTTTCTGGTTACCCACAGTCTGGGAAAAGAATCCACATAGTAAAACTTCAGCACAAATCTTGCTTGCATGAGAAAAATGAGCTTGGAATCATTAACAAGGCAATTGCTGCTACATACTAATGATACCATTTCCCAGTCTTGGTCTTTCTACATTAATGTACCCTATGGTGTAGACTGAATGATGCAAAAATGATTACATGCTTTGGAGACACTTCTGGGTTTGATTGTTTTATGTCATCCACCGCTTGTTTAGATTATAGATTAACTAATAAATCTATATTTCCTAAGTTTTAGGGTTGAAAGGCATTACTTTTTTCCCTGTTATCAAGTTCATGTAACTCTCTCTGATGATAGTCAATGGCCCTTACTCTGATTCACTTCACACATACCTGGTCCCCAAAACCACCACTCATCTCCCCTAGTGATTGAGAGAGTATGCCTCTAGTATTATAAATAATTTATTCTAGACTCAATGTCATTTATCTCAACTTGTAACACACTGTACTGTACACAATGGACTCAACATTATTTCATATTAACTGATTATTCACATAGTTTGACTCATCTTTAGGCTTCTATCCATGCAAAACAATCCAAAGTGTGACAAAAAAATAAAATTATGTCAGAGGGTATTCCCTACAGATTCATGGGAGTTGTTAAAAAAAGGGAAGAATCTAAGTATACTGACAAAAGAAATTATTTTTTTTTCCTTTCAATTATAGTTTGTTGGGTTTTTTTAGATTTATTTAATTATATTTGACATCTTTTGTAGTCCCCAGGGAATGCCCACCACCATTTCATGCATGCACCATCACCTCAGTCCCTTGTGCTCTTTCTGCCCTCTTCCTGGTATTTACCCCATCATCTCCCAAATGATCCCTTTGATTTGTCTTAGTCCTTTTGTTCTTGTTGTGTTTTTTCTTTGCTTGCTTATTTGTTTGTGTTTGGTTTTAATTGTTCATTTCCTTGAACTCTCTCTTATTATTTTTTTTGTAGTTGTTGTTCCTTTATATTCCTTCTAAGAGTGAAGCCATCCAATATTTTTCTCTTGCCTTCTGACTTATTTCACTGAGTGTAATTCCTTCTAGCTCCATCCATGTTTCTATAAATGGCTCTAGTTTATCCTTTTTGATTGCTGACTAGTATTCTATGTGTATATAAAAATCAGCTCAAAATGGGTAAAAGATCTGAATGTAAGACCTGAAACTGTAAAATATATAGAAGAAAACATAGGTAAAATGCTACAAGACATACATCTTAGTAATGCCTTTAAAGATGCATCCCCCAAAGCAATAAAAATGAGGGAGAAGATAAACAGATGGGACTACAGTGTAGACAACAGACGGGACAACAGTGTATTTGAGTCAGTCCGTCTATTCTGCTCCTCACTCTGTCTCTGGTGAATCCTCTCACCTTCCGCGACTCTGGCCTGTACCCTTATATGCATAAATAAGTAAATCTTTAAAAAACAAAAAACAACATATTTCCGTCATGAATTGTGATAGGGAAGTATTACAGTAGACTCAATAGTGAACTTCAATAGACTCAAAGAATTAAACTTCACTTCTGTCTATACAGAGGTGACCGGGTACTGTAACGGGAGAATAAAGGAATAGAGAGGGAGGTCAGCATAGTTAGGTGAAAAACTAGAAAATCAGGAAGGACAGAGGACATGTTGGTCCATGCGAAACCCATCGGATTGTTAACTGGCAAGTCTGAAGTTAGGCTTCTGACCTCCCACAGATGTTGAGAGACAGGAGTCCAATTTTCAGGAGCTGGCTTGAATGAAAGATTCTTTTGGCAACCTTGATTTTTTTCCAAGGCAAGTACTTTAAAGGAAGGGGCTACAGTTGATCTAGGGATGCAGTTTTTAAACTGTTAGAAATGATGCTAGTGTTTGCTCAAGTCCTTATAGGCCAACATTAAGGCAGAGTTGAAAGGAAAGCTCAAATGCGCCTAGTCAAAATTTAGTCAAGGAGAGAATTTTGTCATTATATGGGACACTAAAAATTCCTTAGGCAGCTCCGACTATTGAATTTGTTGCCATTTCTAATACTGTTAGAAATCAAATTGGGCTGAGGATGGGGGAAATGCTCATGTAAAGATCTGATCGGAAGAACCCCACTTCCCGAGAGAGAGGGTCGTGACATCACAAAGCTTATGACCCTGTTCTTAGACAGCCAAGAATTCCCAATTTACTTCTCTTTCCAAGACATTAGACTGAATCATACTTGCCATTTTGTTAGACAAAACTGGTATAATATTAATCTGATTCAGCCTATTATGTTGCCCATCTTTACACAATTTTAAAGATTCTTGGAAAAAACTAACTATCAAAAACAAAAGGGTAAAATAAATCTGTATTTTTTTTCTGATGCCTGATTCTCTCTGAGAGAAAAACTCAAAATTAGAGCTATGATTCAAAATTCAGACATGAGGTGTAAAAATACAAATGAGGTATTTATGCACACTTTCTAGATCACTTAAAGTAAACCTTTTCCTAGATGCCAGGTTAGTCAGGAAAACATTTAGTACCTTAAAGGCTAAAGTATATAATATGAAATAAGTATCAACAAGACTTTTGCTAAGACTGAAAAACTTGTTTTCACAATTGTGATCCTATTTGATCCCCTCAACAACCTTGTGAACTAGACATTACTAGACATTGTGAACTGAAACAGAGGGAGTTAATTGCCCAATGTGAACACATAATATGGCCAATAGTTATTATAAATATTGATCAACCTGATACTTATGTGATAATTTTTAAGCTATACCTTGCAAAACTAAGAATTGTTGCAAAGTTTCCTCTCTCTCTCAATTTAAAATAGATTTACCCTTTCTGATTCATATATGAAGATGGATAGGCCCAAATTTAAAAATAGTAAAAGATATCTTACTTGAAGCCTTGTCAAATCTTGGGAAATCAGCCATACTCTAGCAAGCACTAAGATTTTGTCAGACTGTTTTCTTTTTGCTTCCAATTTAAGCTTCTCCTCATATTAACTTGAGTTTCACTTTTTAAAACTACAAAAAGGAGGAAAATTCATTTCTAGCATGATGTAGTATGGAGGTCAATAAATCCTTTCCCCAAAAGGAAGTATAAATTGGATAAAACTGTCAAAAACATCTACATTTGTACCCCAGACATTGATCAAAGTCAAAAGCTGAAAAACATTTTTTCATCAAAGCTCTTGAAATTTGGGTAAAACCAGCATTAGTCAGTGGTATCGTCTAGGCAGTTTCTATCCCTTTGCCCCACCCCAGCTAGGTGGGCAATAATAGTTGACCCAGAGCTTGGAGACCATGAAAACCAGAACCTTTGCTTCCAGCACCAAGAGTGGTTGACATGGACTGTTGTTAAGACAGTGCTCTTGGTTGCACGTGAGTAGGGAGAGCAAGTGACCCTGCCAGTCTAAGGATGTGCATATGCAGACACTAGACCTGCAAACCTCCTCATGAGAAGTAATGGACCTGGAATTTTCTGGACTTGGAATGCACCCTCCAGTCACATCAGCACAACAGAAGGGTGAAACTGTTACTGGCACAGTGTTGAACAACCATGGACCCACCTTTGGCTGAGTGCCAAACTATGCAACATAAAATTGTCAGATAAACTTAGAAATGAGAGCAGATCTACTGAGCAGAGACACCAATAGCTGCTTATTGCAGGGGAGGAAGACTTCAGAGATTTAACCTAGGCAAGGTATTAAGGAAAGTAACAAAACAACAACAGCAGATCTCAAAAGAGAAAATCAGAATACAGAACCACAATATTTTATCTGAAACATCCCCAATATTCAACAGGGAATCAGAAACATGGAACGAAACAAGAATGTGTGACCCATATTGAGGGGGGAAACATCAATAGAAACTCTCTGGGTCACTCAGATGTTGAATTTAGTGAACAAAGACTTAAAAGTTTATGTTAAAATATATTCAAAGAACTGAGGGAAACAAAGTTTGAAGAATTAGAAGTATGACAGTGATAACAAATAGAGAAACTCAGTAAAATGAAAGACAGAAAATTCTTGAGTTGAGTAATAAACTGTGTAATAAAAGAAAGGGATAATTCACAGTGGATTCAATGGTAGATCTGAGATGGAATGAGAAATAATCAATGAACTTGACTATAGGTAATAAAAATTGTCTAATCAGAGAAAGAAAAAAATATCAAAAACAAAAGAATATTGTCAGAGACCTGCAGCAAATCAAGTATTTTGAGAAACATGTAATCCCTAAAGGAAAGAAAGAAATAAAATCTGAGAAGAACTGTTTGAAGGAAATATGGTTGAAATTTACCAAATTTGATGAAAAAAATGTACTCATAGGTATAAACTCAAAGAATCCTAACTAGGATAAACACAAAGCCACATTCAAATACATAATAGTCAAACTGTTGAAACCAAAAAAAAGAAAAAAGAAAAATTTGAATTCAGAAAAATAGCATATCATGTAAAGTAAAGGGTAATATGAATATGTGACTTGTTTAAAACCTGAGGAATCAGGAGACAGTGGAATGGTATGCTCTATGTGCGGAATATAACACTAAACCAAAACAAAAAAACAAAAAAAAATCCTCCCAAAAAACTATCAATCAAGATTCTATACCAGAAAAATACTATTTTTAAAAAATGACAGTGAAATACAGACAGTATTAGATAAACAAAAAACTGAAAGAATATATTGCCAGCAGACTTACTTCATATATTAGTGTTTTAGGCTGGAAGAACAACAAAGCATAATGCAATTCCATAGCAAGGAAAGAAGTAAATAAGACTACAAAAACACATTTTTCTTTTTCATTGTTTCTCTTAACCTCTTTAAAAAATAGATTTATAAAGCAAAAATTTAACACTGTATTATTAAGTTTATGACAGATTTAAATTTAGCATGCATGAAAATAATAGTATAAAGGAGGACGGGAAATGAGCTACATTTGAATAGTTTCTATATTTTACTGAATTAAGTTGGTATAATTTTAAGTATATTGTAATAAAATGTCAAGATACAGATTGTAAATCTTAGAGCAAGCACCAAGAAAATAGTAAAAATTATAGTTAAAAATTAATGGAATAATACACTAAACATTTATTTATTTATTTACTTTTTCATAATGCCAATTATCTTGCCCCAAAGAGAATTAAAAATATGTAAAGCAATCAAAATAAGTTTAAGAAGCAAGAAAATAATGAAACAATTGAAATCAGTAATACAGGATATTCAACAGAATTTTTCAATGGAATATCACAATATCTAATAGAAGTGTGGTAAGTTTTCTAGGTCTTACATCTTAAGGTCATTACACAAAATTGTCATGGATTCAACCATGACAATGGTGCCAGGTTCCTAAATTCCAGATCATGGCAACTAACCAAATGGAAAATACTAAAATCCACAACTTATGATTTTTGCTTCTGAACCTTAATAATATGGGTATGCTAAAAAGGATTTAAAGTATTACTCCTGAATTTTTTCTGATTTTCATTCTTTCTAATATTGCATTCATTCAGAAATTAGCTTTATAAATGTAACTGTTGGGGTGGGTTCAAGAGAAAAAACATTAGATCACTTTTGTGATTAACCAAAAATTTTTTATTGGCAAAAGTATCCTTCATTTGCACTATAGAGTCTACAGTATCAACAATTGAGTAGTATGTGTATTAAGCCATCAATAGAAGTTTTTTTCCTAAGGAAATTTGCTCACGCTATATGAAAAATATATTAGTATATATAAATCATAAAATATAACAGCTCTATTAAATGACAAATGCATCTAAAATAAATAAATAAAATAAAAAGATAAAGTGAAGTTTGTGCAAATAAATATGAGAACATTCATCTGTTCATGAAAGTTCCACATCAACTTTGAGTTTTTGACATCTGATTTCTAGAATGGAGGGAGGAACCAACAAGCCTGAAAGCAGTACAGGGACATTACTCCGTCGAAAGTTGGGGCAAGGCCACCTTCAGAAAGGCAACATGTGGTGTGTACAGGGGAGCTGAAAGGAGAATGAGAGGTGATAGGTAAAGCAGATAGCCGGGTAGAAGTAGGCAGCCTGGCAGATGGCATGCTTCATCACATTCAGGTTTCAAAGAGCAGGGAGTGTTTTCCTTCCACATGACTGTTCTGCCCTGTGAAATATCACTGCTGACTGCAAGGACTACTTGAGATAGATTCCAGGTCACAATTGTTATTGTCACCTGCCTTGTAAACAGCTGCAGGTCATGAGTGCATGTGCGTGGTTGTCATTTTATGCTCTTGCTGTAGAAAATAAACATTCACAGGGAAATCCATCTGAAAAGCATAGAAATAGAAGGAATTCCAAATCATTTCCAGCACACGTCTTTACCAAGATCTTCCCCAAACTACCTAAGATCACTCAATCCTGCTTCAATAGAGCATATTTTTATAAGAAACAATAAATGTTCATTTTGGAAAATTTGAAAAGAGTAGAAGGGAAAACACTGCTTGTGAGTCAATCACCAAAAGTAGCCACTATTAATAATTTTATGTACATTCTTATATTTTTGTTTATGCAGATATTATGCATTGTAGAGTTGTGATTACAGCATACAGTTTTTATAATCTCCTTCATTTATTCATATGCATTTTTGATGGTATATAAATGCTTGGTAAATATCATTTTTCATGTTGCCTGATTAAAATATTTTTGTTCCCGATTTTCCCGCTATCATAAATGATATTGCAATGAATATTTTTGTATGATGAATATTTTTGTGCATTACTATGTTTCCTACGTATTTTAGAATATTTACTTAGGAGAGGTGCCTAAAAGTAGAATTGGGGAGTTAAAGTGGAAAATGTTAATTTTTAAGGATCTTACCTTGTATTTTTTATTTTATTTCTAAATAGCTCTCTTTTATTTCTAAATGACATCCCCAGTGTTCAATTCTGTTGTTCATTTCACTCTAAATGGAAATTTTATTAAAGAATTTGATAGTTTTGTATTGTCTAACTTAATTTAAAGATAATAAAATATTAAGAGAAAGTAAGCTAGTAAAACCTGGGATTGCTTGAGCATTAACTATGGACTAAATGTCTTATTTATTCCTTTCACTTGCCAGGTAGGTTTGTTATGCCTGGTTAACAAATGAATAAATAGAAGAACATAGAGATTAAGTAATTAGCCTAAGTTTAAGTGACTGGAATGCATACTTCTAATTTCTTTACTAATCTATCAGTATGTATTTGTCTATCATATTCAAAGATAAGATATTTTTGTGTTCTCAATTCTACCCATACCAGTGTTTGTCTGATTTCCCTATTCTTGTGCTTCCTCCTTTGTTTGGCTACTGTACACAACTATTCATCCTTAGTCTTGAAAGATCCCCTCTCTAAGAGACTTTCTGACATCTTATTCCCTAAGTAATCCTCTCACCTTGGTGGTTATGGCAGAAATACAGTCCTGTCAAAAAATTATCGTAATTAGTTTGGGGGTGCTTCTACCTTTCAAACTAAAGTATGGGCTTAACTGGAACAGAAAAAACTGTTATCCACTATCTGATTTCAGCCCTTTCCAATTTGTTTCTTCTTTTCCTTCCTTTTGCTCATTTTTTTGCCATAATGGCCTCCATTGTGAAGCCTTGTTTCTGCCCACATTGCCTATGGCATGGATTAGAGCCCATAGGGAATGTGCATCTCTAGCTGTGGTCAGGTGCAGGTCACTTCTAAGACTGTTCCAGATCTTCCTTGACTCCATGAGTGACTTTCTGTGGTTTCTAGTACTTAGATGCTTGTCTCTAATAGGTTCTATCCATCAAAACAGAAATATCAGAGCAGGTATTACTTTTCTAAAATCCTACAGATAATTTAATGTAACAGGAGTCAGGGCTTCTCTTTGGAACTATCAGTCTGGCAGCTTAGTTTGAAAAATGGATGGATGCTTTTTAGTCACAGGCTGTCATGCTTTATACAGAAAGCATTCTGATCAATTTGATCAAGATCTAACATTTTGTCTTTCTGTAATTACATGTCAGTAAAAGAAAAAAGAAACTTAGCAAATTAAAATAGTATTATGAGGGCCTCCCTGGTGGCACAGTGGGTTAAGCAACGCACTATGAAGCAAACCGCAGTGACTGCAGCACGATTTCTATCTCTGCCGGCTGGTAAGGAAGATGACCCACGTGGCGCAGCTGACCTCTTCTTTTTTTTTTTTTTGCACAATTCAAGTTTTATTTTTTTTATTATTTACATATTTTTAATATAAATTTTTTAATTTACATATATTTGACATCAATTGTAATCCCCATGTATTCCCCATCACCATAACACCAGTGCGCCATCACCTCAGTCCCCCGTGCTCCCGTCTGCCTTCCACCCTTCCCCTGTTCCCTCCCCATCAAGTGTCCCCAGTTTGTCTTTGTCTTTTCATTTTTGGTTTTTGTTCCTCAATCTACTAAGAATGGAACTTCCATATGATCCAGCAATCCCACTCCTAGGAATATACCCCAAAGACACAAATACACTGATTCAAAAGAATA
>JAGFMF010012143.1:407102-417620 GCA_019455555.1 Galemys pyrenaicus | reverse complement strand
AAAATACCAGATGGTTCCTCCCCTAGGAGGAATATAAGGGAACCAAATAAAGATCAAGGGAAGGAATAGAAACAATAATAATAATAACAACAACAACAAGAAAGAAACAAAACCAAAAATGACCTCTTCTTGCTTCACCCACTGCTCGCCTCAGCAGTGTGTTTCAGTCAGTCTGCCTGTTCTGCTCCCTGCTCTGTCTCTGGTGGATCCCCTGACCCCCCACCCCTGTACCCCAGCTCTTGTATGCATAAATAAATAAATTTTAAAAAGTATTAGAAATAAAAAGTCTATAATGATAACATCACCAATTATAATAAAACTAGTGTTTATTGATCAGGTTTTGTGTCAGACACTATGCAAATTGCCATGTTTCCATTATATCTTTAAATTTAAAGCTGTTCTTAGGAAGCAGAAGATTATAATTTTCATTTTATAAATTGAGATTCTAAGATTTAGAGACATTACCTAATTTGACCAACGTGACACAGCTAGGTTTTAAAACAGTCTAATTTTTAATCTTCATAATTAGCTGTGACAAAATGTAGGCAAAAATCTTATGCAAATCACTTAGCCCAGCCCTAACTATTTAATGTTTAAATAGCAATTATAAATAAGAAGCAGAGGGTTGATATAATTTAATTAATAGATTTTATTTATATATCTATACACAAAGAACTCATCTTCTAAAATATCTGTAAGACATTTAAAAATGTATTAAATGCTGAACCAAAAAGAAAACATTCAAAAATAGAATTTATGTTGCTAATGAAAACAATTTAAAAATTAACAGATTTTAATCCTATAAGCAGGAAAATGGCTTTCCTTAATTCTAATCTATTATTTAAAAAATAATTCCAAGTAAACATAAGAAGTAGGAAATCCTAAAATTACAGTGATGTATACTATAAGGACAAAGGAAAGTATAAATTAAGAAAAATACTTTGTCAGATAAATACTTCTTAAACCTAAAACAAAGTGATGAGTATATATTTTAACAATAAGGAATTAAATAATCACTGCACTGAGCTTTTTCTTTTAAAATGGTAAAAAAAATGTTAATTTCTAGAATATTATGAAAGTCAGTGTATGACCTTCGTCTATACCCTCCTAGTAGTTTGGAATAGAATGGAAATGATGCGAGGACAATAGCAAAAATCTAATTATGACACTATCAGATTATGTTTTTGTTCCTCCTTTATTTATATGACGTCATTTCCTTATGGAAGTCACATAAGTTGGCTTGACAATAATAAAACCAGTATTAGTTGCTATTAGTTTGTATTCTTTGAAATGATTGAACATTGGTGGATAGATTTTGCTAGTAAATTTCAGGTTTCAAAGGTGAGACAACTAATCTATAATTATTAAGTTCCCTCAGCAATTTCATTTTGAAAACTTCCTTAGTGGGTATTGATATTCATTTATATTAATCTGTGTGTATTAACTTGAATGTAACAAAACGTGCTGTATCATCCATATTTTATCTATTCTTGGGCTGATATTTCTCTCTTCCATGAAATTCTATTAACTTATAATGTTTCTAATCACATTTGCAATTATCTTAAGAATCCTAATATAAAGATTGTCAGGCATGATAATCTCATTAATTTCAGTCAATGTGGAAAATTTGACATTTACATACTTGAATAATTGAAATAACCCCTTTTTTCTAGATTCTCCAATATTTTTCTTCCTCTTTTAATTTTAATTTCCTGTCTTATCAGTGCTGGCAGTACTCTTCTCCTTTGCTTATCATCATGATCATTTATTAGAAATTGGTACTTTTTCTTGTATTTTCAGGGTACTATATTAGTTCTCTCATTCAGCATTCTGAAGGTCATTTCAGCTGAGAGACTATTCTTTTCCTGGTGCTGGTCTTATACTTTAAATTACCAATTATTTTTTCTGTGCGCTCATATTTTCTACTTTGTGTTGGAGTCACGTGTGTTCTGTGTATGTGTGTGTGTGTGCGTGCACGCATATTTTACTTTCACTCCAAAATTGTGAGCTCCTGAGGAAAGATTTCATGGTTGCCTATTTTGGTATTGACCTTGGCATGTGTAACAAATATGTACACAGACATAAAGTGTAGTACTTGTACATATTAGTTGCTAATTGAACTAGTTAAATGATGAAGCAAATGGCACCTTTTATCTTTGCAAACAACTTTCCCTTTCCCATTTTTGCTTGTCTAGATGCATCTGCAGAGAGCAGCCTTCCAAGTAACTTTGTGAAAGATATATTCTTTGTCTTTTACTGGATCTGACTACTAAGTGTTTCAAAGATTACATTGTTTCATTAAAAATTCTCTCCTTAGCTCCACCTACTATTTCACTTGAAATTTACAAATTTTCTATATAGTTTAGTATTTACCAGTGATTTTCTAGAAAGATTTAATTTTTTTTTTCTAATTATCTGTTACTGAGCTTTTCTAATATTTAACTATATTTAATGCTTTTTTCCAAAGATTTATTTATTTATTTATTTATGCATATAAGGGTACAGGCCAGAGGTGCAGGGTAGTGTGAGAGGATTCACCAGAGATAGACTGGGGAGCAAAACAGGCAGATTTACTGAAATACACTGCTGAGAGGAGCAGTGGGTTAAGGCAGGAAAGGTCTGCTGCACCACGTGGGTCCCCTCCTTGGTTAGGGATTGAATTCATGCTGCAGTAGCTGTGGATGCTTCATAGTGCGGTGCTTAACCCCTGCAGCATCAGGGAGGTCCCTTTTCTAGAAATATTTAGCCAGAGGTGTGATTTCATTGGACTTTGATTGAAGGTATCTTTTACCTATGAAATTGTCTTGAACTGGACTCAGAAATGCATCAATCAAAATTGATCTTAAAAAAAAAAAAAACAACAGCAAAGAATGAACCAACCCAGAAAGTACATAAACTCTCATTTTGTAATATGAAATGACATCCATGTATCCATAGGGGATGAGCATGTATATTTTGCAAATGCACTGTTATGATGCTGCAGTTTGTAATACCAGCCTCTTACAGCCACATAGTCATGTCTGGACAAGTCCCATCCAAGTTCCCATTCTTTGAAGAAATGGAAAAAATAATTTCAGCTTTTTACACTCTGTTCTGTTCTAAGGCTATTGGAGATTGATCACAAACTCTGACTAATATGTAGTTTTAACCAGGTTAAGATTCTGATATTAACCTTGGCACTTGTTTGTTATTCAGCAACATTGTGACAACTTTTCAGCCAGAAAAAGACTCTTATGAGTGTGTTTATGTGTACACTCCCCTAACCATAGGATTAGTTTTTACATAATTTGAATATTAGTCCTGTAGAATCCACCCTCCCCTCCCTACCCAAATCTTCTGTGTATATCTAACACTTGCTTCTCAAATAAACCTAGAGCAGTTCTCTAGAAATTATCTACTTTTTCCATTAAGGCAGCTCAGATAAAGATAGAACTATGGATAAGCCTATTGGATTTGCCCAAACTAATGTAAAATTCATCAGTATCTTTCTGTCTCTGAGTTTTTCTTTTATTGGTAATTGAAACTGATTTCCAATTCTCTGCTGAGCTACATGACACTTGGCTCTCTGTACAAAGTAGAATTTATGTACTTCCCTTTTATGTTTATCCAATGGGTAAGTAAAACGTATTCTTGTGCTTACAGAATAATTTACATGGAGAACAATTTAAATACACACTGGGATCATCTGAATTAGGAAAGATTACTTTCACTGGGCTCCTTTGGAAGAGGAAAATTTCTCTAAAACATTTCCTAATCTCAATAGTGGAGTCTATTATTGTTTAGCAAATATTCCCTCCCCCCTTCTTCTGCTATGGAAGGATTATAATGTTAATGTGGGACTTGGACACACACATCTTAATGAAACATGGGCAGATGTGACAGTACCTGCCTTTGCACTAATCCTCTTGCACTCCTGCCCCCTGATGAAACAACATGCCCTAGGTAATAGCTGCTTTTTCGTTTTGTTGATCTTAATTAAGAGACACAGGAGAACCTGACTTGTTATCTAGAGAATGCTGGCATAGCTGACTTGCAGACCAAAAATGGGAGGTGCAAGGCAGTTACTGGTCCATAAAAATTCTGTATTCCCAAATTCAAATGTCTCTTGTAAGCCTGTGACATTTGGAGTTATTTCTTATGAAGCATTTTCACAAGAGACATTTGAATTTGGGAATACAGAATTTTTATGGACCAGTAACTGCCTTGCACCTCCCATGTTTCACCTTTCTAAATGGAATAATTTATTTTCATCATCCTGGTCTTGTTTCAGCTTTATCTGGGGGGGGGGGGCAGGGAGGGTGTTGTGTGTTGTTGCATAGACCATTGGGTATTTGTGATTATTTCCTGTCCCTTCTAATTTCCCACTACATTTATAAAGTTGCCAGAAGTTGAGACCCTCTCCTGAAGTCTTTCTCTCTAAGTCCAGCATGTTACATCCATTTCCCTCTCAAGAGGGTAACTGAATTCAGATTGAGGACTCTGCCACCTCTGTGCTTCTAAGTGTTAATTCTTGGCTAGTGGTGCCAGGCCATGTGCTCCTTTGCATGATGGACAAATCAGTAAACTGTCCTCATAATGAAAGAGAGTTTATTATAGTAATGCAAAGATATTTTATTTTTATTTTTTTTTAAGATTTTTAAAATTTATCCATACAAGAGCTGAGGTACAGGCCAGAGGCATGGGGGTTGAGAGGATTCACCAAAGACAGAGCGGGGAGCAAAACAGGCAGTCAACTGAAATACACTGCTGAGGGAAGCAGAGGGCGAGGCAGGAGAGGTCTGCTGTGCCATGTGGGTCCCCTCCCTGGCCTGGATCAAACTCTTGCTGCAGGGGCTGTGGAATCTCCATAGTGTGGCACTCAACCCCTTGAGCCATCAGGGAAGCCCAGAGATACTTTACTTTTAGAAATATATTTAAAACTTCTACAGGCTAAAAGAAAACAGTTATCTCAAGAGGTGTCAAAATGGTACTTGATAATATTCAAAGCTGATTGCTCAAGATATATCAGGTACCGATGAATATTTTTCCACTGTAATAAATTATTTTTAATCACTAGTTGAATAAACACTCTTATAAGGGAATGCAGAAGCTTTCCATTTAAAATGGGTAGTGGAGTGAAGATGGTGGCGAAGAGACGCTAGGATAGAAAACTCTCAGAAGAAGTGGACGGCAGGAAGACTATAAAGCATGTCCTTGCAAGAACTGGGATATGGAAAATAAATTGGAAGGTACCAACAACGTACTCAGAAAGGAGGAATTCTTTGAAGGGGAGTAAAAACAGAGAAGTGCTTCATGCCCTGCTATCCCATCTCCCTCCCTCCTTCCCCCCAACTAAAAATCCAGCACACCTTGAACAGCAGAAAGAGCACTCAGAAGCACTGCCAGTGGAAAAGGATTGGGATTATCACACTCCAAAACCTGAAACTGCCTGGGATCCCCGCCCAGATGGGACATTCCCCAGCTCAAAAACACTGAAACCAGTGAGGGAGATCTCTATAGCCAGGTTGCCTGTGTACCCCGGGACCCACACCCAGATGGAGTACTTCACAGGTACGAGACCCCCAAAAGATCTGAGAGAGAACATAGCCTGACCCCGCAACCATAGGCTGGAAGCTGCCAACTAGACTCCCAGTGGACGGGTGGGGGGTTGGGGAGGTGCAGTGCGCACCATTACCGAATTTGCCATCTGGATCTGCGCATGCAGGAAGAAGGCCATCTGAAGGTCTGGGGGAGCTGGGAGCACTCTGGATAGGCACCATCTTCACAGGACAGGGAGCCCTGGATTTAGGGTTGCAGGCAATCATGGTGAGAGACTGAAAACGAAGAAATGCTTCGAGATCTCTCAGACATCATTAAGAAAGGAAATATAAGAATTATTGGAATCCCAGAGGGGGTTAAAAATATAAAGGAAATGAAAATCTATTGAAGGAGATACTGGAAGAGAATTTCCCAAGCTTAAAAAAAGGAGATGAAAATAGAAATACAAGAAGCAAGATGTACCCGAATTTCTATGATAGAAAGAGAAATATAGCAAGACACATACTAGTAAAGCTCTCAAGAATCCAGGAAAAAGAGTTCGTAATGAAACTGTCAAGGGGGAAGAAACAGCTAACATATAAAGGAAAATCCATCAAACTAACATCAGACTTCTCTGAAGAGACAACACGGGCAAGGAGAGAATGGAGGGACATATTCAAAAAAACTGCAAGACAACCAGGAATTCTCTATCCCACAAAGCTTTCCTTCATATATGAAGAAAAAATATGGACTTTCCCAGACAAACAGAAACTCCAGAGATTCAGCACAACCAAACCCCCACTCCAAAAAATACTACAAGAAGCAGTAAAACCAAAACCAACAGAAGAATGAATAAGAGGAACAAGATAAGCCAAAGGAAAACAAACCACAAAAAGACAAAATGGTAATAACTGGTGCCAGCATATCAATTTTAACTCTAAATGTAAATGGACTAAACTCAGCACTAAAAAGTCACAGAGTAGCAGACTGGATTAAAAATCACAAGCCAACCTTCTGCTGTCTTCAGGAAAAACATTTAAACACAAAAGACAAACATAGGCTGAAAGTAAAAGGTTGGAAAACAATCCTATAAGCTAATGGACCAAGAAAGAAAGCATATATGACTGATATAACAGTCATAGTTATATCAGACAAAATAGACTTCAAATTAAAAAGGGTGTAAAAAGACAAGGAAAAACACTACATAATGATTAAAGGCACAGTAAATCAAGAAGACATAACACTCATCAATATATATGCACCAAACGAAGGAACACCAAAATATATCAGATAATTACGATCATCTCTGAAAGAAAATGCATATATAGTAGGAGACTTCAACACTCCACTGTCACCAATAGACAGATCAACAAGACAAAAAATAAACAAAGAAACCAGAGCCCTAAATAAAGACCTAGAACTCATGAGCTTAACAGACATATATAGGACACTACACCCAAAAAATCAGAATATACTTTTTATTCAAGTGAACATGGATCATTCAACAGAATTGACCACATACTGGGCCATAATACCAATATCAACAAATACAGTGGGATCAAAATTATTCCAATTATATTCTCTGCGATAAAGGCATCAGACTAGAAATTAATCATGAAGACAAGAAACCTACCCACGTCATGGAGATTGAAACCCACACTACCAATGGATTGTAGAGGAGATTGCAGAGGAAATTAAAAAATACTTCGAATTGAATGACAATGAAGACACTTCATTCCAGAATGTATGGGATGCAGCAAAAGCAGTAATAAGAGGGAAGTTTATAGCAATCCAGGCTCACATCAACAGACAATAAAAAATTCAAAGAGACAACCTAATTGTCCAACTTAATGTGCTAGAAAAAGAACAACAAGAGAATCCAAAAACCACTAGATGAAAGGAAATAATACAAATTAGAGCAAAAATAAATGAAATAGAAATTTTAAAAAATCTATAAAATCAATGAAACCAAAAGTTGGTTCTTTGAAAAAAATGAACAAAATAGATAAAACCCTAGCCAGACTAACAAAGGAAAAATGGGAAAAAACACAAATAAATAAGATCACAAACGAAAGAGGGGAAATCACAACAGACCCAGAAGAGATTAAAAGAATAAACAGGCAATACTATGAACAGCTATATGCTAACAAGCTCAACAATTTAGAAGAGATGGGAAAGTTTCTAGGACAAAATAACCATCCAAAACTAAACAAAGAAAAAATAGAACTCCTAAACAGGCCGATTACAAACAGTGAGATTGAAGCAGTAATCAAAGCAATCCCCAAAACAAAAGCCCAGGACCAGATGGCTTCACAAATGAATTTTACCAAACATTCAGAAATGAACTAGTACCTATTCTACACAAACTCTTTCAAAAAACTGAGGAAGAAGGAATACTACCAAATACATTCTATGAAGCCAACATTACACTAATACCAAAACCAAATAAAGACAACACAAAGAAATACACAATCTCTCTAATGAACCCCAATGCAAAAATCCTCAAAAAATCCTAGCCAACAGAATCCAACAATACATCAAAGGGATAATACATCACAACCAAGTGGGATTTATCACAGAGGCACAAGGATGGTTCGATATCTGAAAATCAATCGATGTAATCTAACACATCAACAAAAGGAAGGATAAAAACCACATGATCATATCTATTGATACTGAGAAGGCATTTGACAAAGTTCAACATCCATTCATGATGAAGACTCATAATCCTTGGGATAGAAGGACCATATATCAACATGATAAAAGCTATATATGACAAAACCACAGCCAATATTATCCTGAATGATGAAAAATTGAAAGCATTCCCATTGAGATCAGGAACAAGACAAGGATGTTCACTCTCTCCCCTACTATTCAATATAATACTGGAAGTCCCAATCAGAACAATAAGACAGAAAAAATACACACAAGACATCAAAATAGGGAAAGAAGGTGTAAAGCTATCACTATTTGCAGATGATATAATAATATACTTGGGAAACCCTCAAAGGTCTACAGAAATCTAATGAAAACAATCAACAAGTTTATCAAAGTAGCAAGTTACAAGATCAATGCATAAAAGTCAGTAGCCTTTGTATATGCAAACAACCAATCTGAAGAAGAAGAAATCAAGAAAAATATTCCTTTCACAATTGAGACCAAAAAAATCAAATACTTGGGAATAAACCTAACAAAAGAAGAAGACCTAGATAGAGAAAATTATAAAACACTATTAAAAGAAATAGAAGAAGACATGAAGAAATGGAAAGATATCCTTTGCTCATGGATAGGAGGATCAACATTATCAAAATGGCCATCCTTCCAAAAGCAATTTCCAGGTTCAACACTATTCCAATAAAAATCTCAATGACATTCTTCAAAGAAATCGAACAAACATTAATGAAATTCATATGGAGACAAAAAAAACCTTGATTAGCCAAAACTCTCCTGACTAAAAAGAAGGGAATTGCCGGTATCACACTCCCAGACTTCAAACTTTACTACAAAGCAATAGTAACTAAAACAGATTGGTACTGGAACAAAAACAGACACACAGACCAATGGAACTGTATAGAAAGCCCAGAAGTAAACCACACATATATGGACACCTGACCTTTGACAAAGGAGGAAAGAATATGCAATGGAACAAGGACAGCTTATTCAATAAGTGGTGCGGGCAAAACTGGTCGGCCACATGCAAGAAAATGAAACTAGACCACTACCTTACACCATGCACAAAAATCAGCTCAAAATGAATAAAAGATCTGAATGTAAGACCTGAAACTATAAAATACATAGAAGAAAACATAGGTAAAATGCTAGAAGACATACCTCTCAATAACACATTTGAAGATGCATCCCCCAAAGCAATAAAAATGAGAGAGAAGATAAACAGATGGGACTCTATCAAGTTAAAAAGTTCCTGTATGGCAAAAGAAACATTAACCAAAATGAAAAGACTCCCCACTGATTGGAAAAAATTCTTTGCACCCCATACAACTGACAAGGGACTGATAAAGCTATACAAAGGACTGACAAAGCTATACAAAGAATTCAAAAGACTCAAGAAAATCAAAGCAAATGATCCAATCAAAAAATGGGCAGAAGAACTTAAAAGACACTTCACCAAAGAGGACATACAAATGGCCAACAGGCATATGAAAAAATGTTCAACATCTCTCATAATCAGGGAAATGCAAATTAAAACCACAATGAGGTACCACCTTACACCAGTAAGAATGGCACACATCAAAAAAGCCAACAACAACAAGTGTTGGCAAGGATGTGGAGAAAAGGAACTCTACTACACTGCTGGTGGGAATGCAAGTTAATCCAACCACTATGGAAGGTCGTATAGAGGTTCCTTGGTCTACTAGGGATGGAACTACCATATGACCCAGCAATCTCACTCCTAGGGATCTACCCAAAGGACACAAAATCACTGATTCAAAAGAGTACCTGTGCCCCATGTTTATTGCAGCGCTATTTATAATTGGTAAGACCCAAATGCCCAAAAGTAGATGACTGGATCAAGAAGATGTGGTACACATACACAATGGAATACTATTCAGCAATCAAAAATGAAAAACTAGACGCATTCATAGGAACATGGATGGAGCTAGAAGGAATTATACTCAGTGAAACAAGTCAGAAGGCAAGAGAAAATTATCGGATGGCTTCACTTTTAGGAGGAATGTGAAAGAACAACTATGACAAAAAATAAAAAAGAAGAAAACAAAAAAACACGAGACAGCTCAAGGAAATGGGCAATCACAACCAAAAATAAACAAACTCAACAAGATAAAAGGTTAAAATAGACCAAAGGGAATGGGGGTGGGGGTGGGGGGTGGCAGAGGGAAGGCAGTGCAAAGACGGGGAGTTGGGCATAAAGAGTACAAGGGTCTACGAATAGCCAAAGCTCTCCTAACTGACAAAAAGGGAAGTGGAGGGATCACACTTCCTGACTTCAAACTTTACTACAAAGCCACAATCATAAAAACG
>JAGFMF010012143.1:372274-401577 GCA_019455555.1 Galemys pyrenaicus | reverse complement strand
CAAAAGAAAAATACCAGATGGTTCCTCCCCTAGGAGGAATATAAGGGAAACAAATAAGGATCAAGGAAAGGAATAAGAACAATAATAATAATAACAACATGAAAAAAACAAAAACGAAAAATGAAAAGACAAGGACAAACTAGAGACACTTGGTGGGGAGGGAAGAGGGAAACGGTGGAGGGCAAAAGGGAGCACGGGGGACTGAGGTGATGGTGCACTGGTGAGATGGTGATGGGGAATACATGGTGTAGGGTAAAGGTTGATCAGGTCTTTCCACCCTCTCACCACTGATGATGGACACCTGCGGTGCTGTGAGCATTCCAGGGTGGGCATGCGCAAGTGGGCACACCTGTGTTGGACACGGGCTTAAATGGGCGACGTCGTGAGGACGCCAGAACTGTGAGAACTGTGAGGACCGACAGTACTGACAGTAGCAGCAGCAGAGAGAGAAGCAGCAGCCGAGAGGGTGAGATGTGCCAGGGGCTGGGAGTCCTACCAGTCTCTCGGCCCCCTGGCACCCCTGCCTGCCATGTACCTGGCCACCTCTACTAAATAAAGAATAAAAGCCACCGAGGCTCCAAGACTCCCTTCCTTGACCCGTCTGCCCAGAACCATCCCGGACTTGCTCCTGTGCCACCTTCCTGCCGCTACACCATTGTCATTTCAACTTTAAGATAAATTGACAATTGCACACTCTCCTTTCTTGCTTTGCAGGTGGCAAAGAAGAGTACTAATCAATAATCCCTTTTCCTTACACTTCAGAAAATATCTACAAATGCACCACCACTGAAAGGTGACAAGCTTTTATAGATTCATAGTGACTTATAACCTACGTGGCTGCAGAAAGGAAAAGATGATCAGTTTTCACATGTAGCAGAGCAAAAGGAAAAATGAGAAATGCTACTGAAAATGCTGAGACACTAATAGGTATGAAGTCTTTAATTAATTGTCCTGTCAATTCCATGTCTAAATTACAAAGAACCTGGAGAAATAGGTTCTGATGAAAGCCTAGCTATCCTATCCAGGTGAGGGGAAGTAGAAAATCAGTCTCCAGACTGGCTTAGCTATCTAAATGGTCTAATTAAATAAAACAATTATGGGTTGGCTTCTGTCCTGCAAGTTATTCCCCTACTGATGAAATCCCAAAGAATGGCGCAGAGCCAAAATTACGCAAGTGACTTATTTTTTAACTCAATAATTTAAGTGCTCTTCAATGTTATATTTAGATGTGTGTAAAGATTATTGCACCCCCTCCCCCCAAAAAAATCAGGGAAAAGCTACGAATATGCATGCATAGGGACACACATTTAGGTCAAGAGGGAAATAGCTTCAGGGTTTTTTAGAGGTTTAGCTTTTAGCAAAAGTCATTTTTCTCTCTCCAGTAAGCCTGTGAACTTTTAATAGCCACTTTCCTTGATTGCCTTCTAGATCATCCTCTACTGCTGAGTGCCCCAATATGAACACACAGACACTAGGCCTTGAGGGGGAAGGGAGGTTTGAGAGGATTCTGAAACCAGAATTCTAAAAGCTTTCCCAGACCGAGTCAACCATGTCAATCTCCTAAATTATGTAATATCATAAAGTCCCAAGCTCAGATTTCAATAATCATTCCTTTTATTTGAATATTGTTACTTCTTGAGTAGTAAGACAGTTGGAGAAATGCCCTCCTCAGAGTTCCTTACATTTTTCTGAAACTATTGATGACCTTTCAATTAAAATGTTTTAGTGATATGAAATACCTAATGTGTAAAATTTTAAAATTACTGATTATCTTGAAAGTTAGTGATTCTAACTTATTACTTATTTCCTTAGTATTTTTTGGTTAAAAACTATTGACAATTCAGTAGGTTTTTCCTTAGTAGGTAAGTATGTAATTGCACTAGAGCTCATAGTTCACTCCAGATTTCCAGAATGGAGAAACTGGCTGTAGGGTAAAGGTTGATCAGGTATTTCCACCCTCCCACCACTGATGATGGACACCTGCGGTGCTGCGAGCATTCCAGGGTGGGCATGCGCAAGTGGGCGCACCTGAGGTGGGACACGGGCATAAATGGGTGGCGTCATGAGGATGACAGAACTGCGAGGACCGGACCAACCAATAGAACCGACAGGAAGAGTAGCAGCAAAGAGAGAGAGAAGAAGCAGCCGAGAGGGTGAGATGCCTCCCAGCCCCCCGGCACCCATGCCTGCCATGTACCTGGCCACCTCTACTAAATAAAGTATGAAAAGCCACTGAGGGCTCCAAGAGACAGTCCTTCCCTGACCCGTCTGCCCAGAATCATCCCGAACCTTGCTCCAGTGCTGCCTTCCTGTCACTACACTGGCATAATCTGTTTTGATACAAAACTAATCAATAAAGAGGCAGAGAATATAACTAAGATAAAAGACAAAAGGAAGTGAATACAAGTGCCTAATACCTACTCCCTTGTTTCTACCTTACCACGTTAACAACCTACTGTTGTTGAGAAGCCTCCTATATCTCTAGATTTGCTGGCATTTATACCACTTCGCCTATCCCTGGCCTCCCCAACCTCTCCAGTCAAAACTCAGGATGTAACCTATATCAAATAAGGACTTTCTTGATGTGCTACTAATTATATCATTACCCTGTTTTATTTTAATGTAATTTTTTGAATTTACATATATTTGACATCAATTGTAGTCCCCATGTGTAGGATGGGGGCAGCACTGGAGGCAGGTTCAGGATGGTTCTGGGCAGACGGGTCAAGGAAGGAGAGTCTTGGAGCCTCGGTGGCTTTTATTCTTTATTTAGTAGAGGTGGCCAGGTACATGGCAGGCAGGAGTGCCAGGGGGCCGAGAGACTGGTAGGACTCCCAGCCCCTGGCACATCTCACCCTCTCGGCTGCTGCTTCTCTCTCTCTCTCTGCTGCTGCTGCTGCTGCTGCTGCTGCTGCTGCTGCTCATCCTGTCAGTTCTGTTGGTTGGTCCTCGCAGTTCTGGCGTCCTCATGACGCCGCCCATTTATGCCCATGCCCAACTCAGGTGCGCCCACTTGCGCATGCCCACCCTGGAATGCTCACAGCACCGCAGGTGTCCATCATCACAGTGGTGGGAGGGTGGAAATACCTGATCATTCTCACACCCTACAAATGGAAAACAGCATTTTTGTGTGACATTGAAATGATAACTAGAATTTCTCTAGCAGACTGAAAACTCTGGAAGTTTTTGAGGAATGAGTGCCCTGAATGTTCATGGCAACAATGTTTTCCTTGTTCTCATGTCAGGGGGTACATTTCAGAGAAGTGAACTCATGGCTTTTCTGAGCACCAGTAAGAGAGGCAGATGAACAGTTGGAGTATTTGCAACTTGGTGTAGCCAAATGTGATGAGTTCTTTTTATCATCATTTAAAATAGCTCCTCAATATTCAACCAAATGTAACCTATTGCATTTAAATATTGTAAAGGGAGTGAGTGATGAGTGAATAAGGCCAAATCTTTAGGCAGACTGCTAATGGGATTAGGGAGACCAACATCTCTGATCATTCTACTAGCTTCTCTGTGGTGGAACTACAGGTTTGGATACAGGCCAGGAAAGGTTGAATAAGGGATGGAGTTTTCCTCTAAAGTCTGTCTAGCATCTCTATAGAAATTGAGGCTGTACCTTCTAATTTGAGTGTAAGTCTCCTGACTGAACTAGAGCAAGAAACCTTGACCCTGAATTTTATCTTTATAAATTGTCAGATGTAGAATATACCTTTCAAACCACCGGATTCAGTTCCCGCATCTTGAAATTAAAAGAACTGCCCATCTGTAGGGTTAGAGAAATCAGGTCTGTCCACCCTCCCACCACTGTGATGATGGACACCTGCGGTGCTGCGAGCATTCCAGGGTGGGCATGTGCAAGTGGGCGCACCTGAGTTGGACAGGGGCTTAAATGGGTGGCGTCATGAGGACGCCAGGATCAACAGGACCGACAGTACTGACCAACGAGAAACAGTGAGAGAGAGAGAGAGAGAGAGAGAAGCAGCAGCCGAGAGGGTGAGATGTGCCAGGGGCTGGGAGGCCTGCCAGCCTCCCGGCACCCCGGCACCCATGCCTGCCATGTACCTGGCCACCTCTGACAATAAAAAGTATAAAAAGCCACCAAGAGCTCCAAGACTCGGGCCCTCCCTGGTGGCGCAGTGGGTTAAGCAACGCACTATGAAGCAAACCACAGTCACTGCAGCACAAGTTCGATCCCTGCTGCCGGCTGGGGAGGTGACCCACATAGCACAGGCAGACCTCTCCTGCCTGGCCCGCTGCTCCCCTCAGCAGTGTGTTTCAGTAGATCTGCCTGTTCTGCCCCCTGCTCTGTCTGGTGAATTCTCTCACCTCCCCGCACCTCTGACCTGTACCCCAGCTCTTGTATGCATAAATAAATAAATCTTTAAAAAAAAAAAAAAGAGCCCCAAGGCTCCCTTCCTTGACCCATCTGCTTAGAACAATCCCGAACCTGCCCAGTGCCACCATTCCTGCCGCTACACCATCTTTTTGCTGTCATGAGTAGCTTATTCTAAGAGGTATATTTGGTACACATATGCTATCTTTATTGTGAAAAAATAACATGAATAAAGTTACAGTCAAGATGATAACTTTAAAAAAGATTTTAGATAACTACTGCCAGTATTTTACCTTAAAACTTTCTTTTATCTCTAAGAAGGTTTAATCATTTCTGCTTTTATCAGTCATAAAGTACCTATTTGATGAAACTCCCAACATTAGTTATTATGTAACAAGTACTTCTCAGAGTGTCTTCGAAACAGTTAAGCATGATGGTTAGAGTTCAGGCAGACTACCTGGGTGGAACTGGTCAATTTATGACCTTTAGGAGCTCTAACTTAATTTCTCTGTGTGTATCAAGCCTGTGGTAAGACCTATCCTGTAACTTCGTTTGTTTTCTGAGGGATATCTGTAAAGAATTAGAATAATGCTTGCAAATAATTAAAACTGCTTTAATTGTTAACTACTATCATTTATTTTTAATTACAAAAATTTGACTCAAGCACTTAAATAAGCTTGTTGAACATTGTGGTTTTTTGTTTTTGTTTTTTGTTTTTTTTGTATGTGTGGTTCTCAACTGTTAATGCCAAAGTTTTGCCCAATTTTTGGTCATGGATTCTTGCTTTGTCCCATTTTGAGAAGTTTTTGTGTATTAGAAATATTGCTCTTTTAGCACTTGTACTCCTATGTTTATTGCAGCACTATTTGTAATTGGTAAGACCTGGAAACAACCCAAATGCCCAAAAGTAGATGACTGGATCAAGAAATGTGGTACACATACACAATGGAATACTATTCAGCAATCAAAAATGAAAAACTAGGGACATTTATAGAAACATGGATGGAGCTAGAAGGAATTATACTCAGTGAAACAAGTCAGAAGGCAAGATAAAAATATCGGATGGTTTCACTACTAGGAGGAATGTGAAAGAGCAACAGCTACAACAACAAAAAAAAAAAAAAAAGAAAGAAAGAAAAAGAATGAGATCAAGGAAAAGGGCAATTACAACCAAAAGCTATCCAAAAAAAAAAAAAAAAACTCAGCAAGACCAAAAGGTCAAAGATAAGCCAAAGGACCATAGCAGGGGCGAGGGGAAGGAAGGGAGAGAAAAGATGGAGATGAGGGCAAAAAAAGCACAAGAGACTGAGGTGATGGTGCACGGGTGGAATGGTGGTTGGAACTCCCGGGGGAATGCAAATGATGTCAAATATACTTAAATAAAGAAATTTAATTTCAAAAAAAAGAAATAATGCTCTTTTGTCACATATTGCCTCTTAACACATTTTCAAATAGATTTTAACACCTTACTTTCTAAAGTCTTAACAACATCTCTTTAATTTTCATTTATTCTATATTCATTCACTCTAAGAAAAGGTTTTGTTTTCAATATCTACTTAATATCTTTCTGTAACTCTTTTAGAGGTACTGTTGGTTTGCAACATTATATATTATTAAGAGAAATAGGTTCATACCTCTTTAGATGTATGTTACCACAGGACACGCACAACCAAAGTACCTGTAGTCCTCAGATCGGGCCCTCCCCTTTGTCTAACAGAGCTTTTTTTTTTTTTTTTTCTTACTAATTTTTATTCTTGGTAAATTGTTCATTTCATTCCTTTATTTTCTTCATGTCCAACCAAAATCAGATATATGCTGCCAACATCTTTTAACAAGGTTTTAAAAAGTTATTTATATAACTCTATACTCAGCAACATGACAGTAGAGGTGTTTTATTTAATTTTTATTTTATAAGCACATTGGAAGAGCACCTGACTTCTAATCTCTTCTACAGTTAACTATATGATTTCCGCCTTGCCATTTCACTATTCTGAGCCACACTTTGTTCTTCTGTATATGCAAATATTTGGACTTGGTAGATGATCTCTAAGACCATTTGAAACCTAGCATTTTATACTTCCATGAGGCTTCATATTGGAGAACTCATACATTTGAAAAAGAAGGAAAAGTTCTCAAAAAAAGGAATTAACATCAAATTCACTAGATTTAAAAATGTTTCATATACTTGTTTCTTATTCAATGAGGGTGAAAAATAATTATAAAACATCATCAAAATAGACTTCATCCAATAAGTATATATATTTAGAATTTGTAACTCTTCTATTAGTAAATTTACAACATTCTTTAGTAATCTGTTATGTAACTCTTCATGTGTAGCAAAAGCTGTAGAAGAATTCTGAATTGAAGGAACAGATAAGAAATCAAGAGAGTATAGATTATGGCTAAGCAAATGATGGCTCTGTTATGTTGATTTGCAACCAGAGTCATTCCATTCGACTAATTTCTGTATGAAAATAAAAGTAATCAGCCTCTGTGCATGAAACCATTAGCTACTGCTTAAAAGTACTCCATTTCAGAAAGGTCACAGAAGGCTGGCCAGCAGCAACAGGAATTTTGCAAGTGATATGTGTCACATTTGCATATGAAAATTAGTTTCTCTGTAAATACAATTTGTTCTGCAGATTAACATTTTGTGTCCTCATTAAATAGCAAACATTTCCATATTAAACCCATAAAGCTGCCAGAGTTGACTCTGCTTGCATTGCCTGACAGCATTAATACCTCTGTTTATACTGAGGCCAATTAGTAGTACTAAGTGTTTGAAGAATAAAGGAGATCACTAATGCTATTAATAAAGATAGTAATAATAATGCTGAGAAGCATTCACAAACCTTGTTAACTTCGAAGATCATTAGTAGTAAAGTACCTCTGGGTTGTAAATGTCTGTTCTTGGGCACATAAAATATCAGAATGCTTTTCGTCTAGAATGCTTTACTCTCCATACTGGGAGTCCGCTTCTGGCTTACAACATGAGATCTGTGTGCTGTGAAGAGGAGCAGGCAATTAAAATAATGTTTTCTTTTGAGAAATGCATTTAGTCCAAGAAGGAAGTAAGATGGGCTCTAGTCAGGAGAGATAACAATTGACTCACCTTGTTCAGCTCTTTGCAGCTGTTTGTTTTCTTTCCTAAGGCCAGCTTCTCAAAGGTAGTGGGGTGAGGTATTTTATGGTTCCATAAAAGGTTTTTATAAAGCAGGATGCCCCAGAATGACACAAGAGAGGATTTGCTCCCCGGCATTGGAGCTGAAAGTTCTCTGCTGAGGGTATATTGAGGAGCATAGAAAACAGTGATGAACACTTGAGATCTAGGACAGTGTTCATCATCTTCCTTGTTACTTTTGACCTGATAATGAGTGGAAGATGCTACTCCAATCAGATAACCCCTTGGGATATGCTTGTTCTACACTGCAAGAGCTGGCTTCATTCAAAAGGACTAATCATAACCTACCTCTTGCTCAACAACAGAGGATGGATAATGCTATAGACACTGTTGATAACCATAGTCCCTGCAGAAATTAATTCACTTTACTTCCATGCATACATGCATAAACTTTTGTTTGATATTTTATATATACTACATTTTGCAACTTTTTTAAAAAAGCATTGACTAAGGCACCAAACATGTTCAACTAAATGTCAACACTTTATTATTGAAGTTTGGATTGTTACATAAGGAAATTACATTAAAATGCAAAATGTTATTATCATTTCTGAATTCAGGCAAAAAAGTCAGATATAGGTAGCTTTTTCCCATAGCTCTGCCATTACTAGTTGTGTGATTTTGGATAAAATAGTTTATCTGTCTTGATTTTCTCATCTGTGAAAGAGAATGTGATTTAGGATTATTATGAGGTCTAAATGAGTTGTTAATTCAGTGTCTGGTCCATAAGACAAACTCAATAGATAGAAGCAATCATTACCATTTTTGTTTATAGAACAATTTTCCCAAATGTGTTTCAAAACTAATAATGGGGGAAAATAAAAGTGTTTATCTTAGTATTTATAAGACTTTCAGTCCTCCTCAAATCTGACCAGAGATGTCTCACATGTGTCAGATACAGAACCCTTTTCTCTCAACTGTCTTTCCACTATCCCATTTTCCCTTCCTACACTAATGTTCCTTAAACACCACCCACCATTCTGATAGTATTTTCTCCATCCCTTCTCTGTCTTCATTCCTGACTTGCAATAGAGCTAATATTGTCCTTTCTGCTCTAATATGACATAGTAGTCTCCCCCTACTTTTCCATCTCATGTGGTATACAACATTACCCAAGCTTCAAAACAGTATTAATTTGTGTTTTCAGTGTTGATCAAAGATTTCTGGGATCTTGTTCTTTGGGTCTCACTATTCCCTGTCCTCTATTGCTGTAAGTTTCAGGAGAAATCTGGATCTGTAGAATTAGTCGAGCTCAGGCCTTCTTTCTCCTGGCTTTTCAAAGATGACTTGTAGTTTGTTAGCTAGTTACTTATTGGCTTTTCCTTATGAAGGCCTTTAGCTCTTAACATAAATAGAAACCTTGGCTGGTTGCATCCCATTATTCACATTTCAATCATCACAGTGTATATATGTAAGACACACAAGCTGGAGTTTCTGCACTATGTTTTAGGTGTAGCAAGGAACCAGAGAGATTTAATATGCAAAAGAAAAAGTTGAGGAAGAAAATATTAAAATCTCAAAATACCAGAACAGTTGCTCTGTGGCAAGAGATATTAGTTTGCTTCTGACTACCAAGATAATTGGTAGAGTCTACAGGAAAAACAGAACAGTTAATTTTAAGCAAAAGTTTTCTAATAGTTATACTGCACAAGAATAGCTAATCTGAGAAAAAGTGATTTCTCTGTTTCTAGATGTATTCAAGCAAAAGCTGATGTCCAATAAAGGGAATTCATGCATCAGTTGAACTAAATGCCTTTAAGCAATGGTGACTCTAAATTTCTCTGAATTTGGATCTTTGGCCACCAATCCAATTTGAAAGGTGCATTGAAGGGTATGGGAATTTTTAAAAATGGCTTGAAGTTATATGTTGTATAATGTATTATAAAGTCAAGAAGTACCAGCTATCCTTATCAAAGAGTAAGATGATTAGCTGAAGGTAATTTTAGAACACTTGCTGAGCATTTATTACATGGCAGACTCTGTGAGGCAAGGGCAGAGTGACGAGGAAGACAAATTTTAGCTTGAGCTCACATTTTTCTGGAGTCAGGGATGAACCTGCGAATATAAGTCACTTAGAATGATTCTAAGTGATGTGGCAATTGCATTTCGCTTACTGTTTCTCTTCCTAGACTTAACATGAGAGGATCAAGAACCCTCTCATTCATATAGTAGATGCTGAATGGATGAGTGACCAAAAAATGTAGAGTATGCCACCAAGTCATTATATAAATCTTTCTCTATATTACTTAAGTGAAAAAGGAACTAAAATTATCTTCCTGGGTCAGATGTGACAGATAAGTAATCCAGGTGTCCTGCAAGTTCCTGTGAATATACATGGCTTTCCAAGGACCAAGCTTTGCATTTCCTTTAGAGTATCTCATGGCAGTAGATCATATACGCCCCCACTGAGTGAATCACAGAATGGATTCTTGGAAGGAAAACAGGACTATTAAAAAACATTTAAAAAAACAGCTCTTCTTTATGCAGTGAAGGATGTAAGGAAACTGGAGGAAGTTCAAAGAAGAATAACAAGAATGATTAAGGGACTGAGAGCATGATTTATGTTGAATGATTATAAGGATTAAACATGCAGAACTTTGCCAATGCTACATACTTAGCTATAAAAAATCAAAATTAAGTGCCAAAACTCTTAGCTCCCATGAAAAATACAAATTTGCATATAATTTGGCACATATTTCTACTCAAAGTTCAGCAGAGCCTTACTGAGGCAGCATTCACACAATGCCAAAACCACTAGCCTGTTTGGTCAGCTTAAAGAACATCCTGGTCACATCAATAAAAACACTCTATTTGATGTGATTGAGTCATGGTATAACTACCCCATGTCACCATCCACCTGTGATATATGTATAAGTTATGTAAAAGAATGTAACAGATAATAACTTTTTACTTGAAGGTCACAGACTAAAATAAAGAGAGCAAGAAAGGAGCCACATGAGTGAGGTAGGCTTGACTTGGAGGTTACAACATGACCCACTGAAAGAGAGCAGCTATGCTGGGTTCGAGCTAATTGTTGCTGTGTACTAGTTTTGGTCAAGAGTTGTCAAATCCTCTTGTCTGTCAAAGGAAATCAGTGGCCCGGGTATATTAGCAAGAAAGAATAGAAGGCTGGCTCAAAAAGGAGTTACTTATCTCTGAGTGAAAAGTAGGAGCTGTGGACTGAGAAAATGGAGGAAGTATAGGAAAGGATGTGAAGAGGCAGCAAATTGACATTCCCTAAAGCTTAGAAATTCAGATTGTTGTATTAAAAATATCTATTCACCTAAAAAATAGTACATACTCCTGTCAAAGGCATTCCATGAATACATGTGTGCCACCCTTATCTGGCTAACTTCTTACTATGAGAGTTAGAAAATTAAACTCCATAGAAAGGAAGGATATTCTCATAGGCATAGTGAGTGAATCTTTAGAACAAACACTGAGTATGAGTAGTGTCTAGTGAGAAGAAATCTGGGTTCTTGTCTGATGTTATCTGGGTAAATTACCTCTAGATCCGTAACTTCTAACTTTTCTAGCTCTATCTGGAAAACATGGGTTTATGATTTTTCTCATGGTTCTCAGTTCTGTATTAGTACTGTACTCTATTAGTAATGAAAATATACCTAAAATAATTTATAACCATAACACATATACATACATATGTGCATCAACATACATTCACATGCAAATTTAATTTGAAGGGGGCATTGATGAAAATGAGGGAAAGTTGTGTTTGTATAGGAATTGTGTACATTTGTTGAAGTTTACACACTACACAGTCTAAGGGTGACCATGTAAATTGGCCAGTACACATGTGATGTGAAAGGGGACACCAGCTTTACACTGCAAGTGCTCAAAATGCAAGAGGAGCTGTGTTGCTGAAATTCTGAAACGTATGACTCAATCTGTTGAAACTCCATTTTTCAAATTGCCAAGATTTCTTGTATGTGCTCCCTGCACTATCCTGCAGTATGAAGCTAGAGACTCAGACAAAAGGAGATAATTTCTGATTAAAAAAAAAAAATGAAGACAAGTTTAATACTTCAAAACCATGAAGTGTTAATTTTAACAGATGGATACAATTTTAAGTAAAAGAGGGTCATTGTCATCTTCAGAAAAAGAACATTTTGAACTAAGTGCCCTGAAAAATTATGATGAGAATTTTGAGATTGGGGGAAAGATATAGTAAAGGAAATGGTGGAAACTCCTTCCCTGGAGTCATTTGAAAGTCAACAGGATAAGGGAAATAGAAAATCTGTTCTGGGGAACAATCTTCCATTGATTCCCCAGGGCCTAAGGAATGATATAATGGGTCTCTTCCATCTCTAATTGCTATCATTCTTAGAAACTTATGTATTTTCCAGGATTATATAATGTTGTTAGGCCCACACTGAAGCCCCTTCAACAAGGGGGAAAAACTCCAAACAAACCCTAAACTAGTTGCTTCATGGAGTATAAAGAATTTCCTAAATGGAAATAGTACATCATAAAATTCTCCAGTGTGAATTTCATTTTTTCCTGAAGGTAATCTACTAAGATGAGTGTCATCATCATTTTACTTCATTTGTCTGCATCTCCCTTTCAGGTTTATTTTCATTTCAGGGGAGAAAAGCAATGGGGTTGCAAAATCTCATGACACTAACTGAAAGGATCTGTTGTTTTGTTTTGTTTTTCTCTTCTCCACTAACTTTCCACTGAGAAGCCCAATCCTCTTAGTGAAGAATCAGTAAGAGGGGAATTAATGCACAACTGAGAGGAATTAATGCACAACCGAGGCGAAAGGGAGGCTTCCACGCCTGCAGTTTGAGTACGGGCAAGATGGGTCTCCCTGTGGCTCAAGATCTGAAGACATTTTGGATTTACCCATTAAAGTGGATTTAAGGAGTATGTGTGAATGAGGATTGGTTAGGTATGAAGGTTTTGGTGATTGTGTTTTTCATTTTTTCAAACATACATTTTGATTGTGGCCTCAGAGATGGCAAAAATCTGAGTCTGACCAAGGAACTTGTAAATTCCTTCTTTATTACATACAGTCTTAAAAGTACCATAGTGGTCAGATGTCCTGTCTCTGCAGTTCAGAGTTCTCTGTGACAGCAGTTTTCAGAGTAGCTTAATAACACAATCTAGAACCACATCTATAATGTGATGAGAGAAACAGATATTTTCATGAAAGTTGGATGCACACTTAACTATAACATGCCTTATAGTTAAAAAAAAAAAAAAAGGTGTGTAGGGGGAGGTAGAAATTTTGGTTTAGTATTTATCTCAGTTTTGTCTGAGTTATGGAAAAGGCTACACAGCTCAGGTAACTGTCAAGGGCCTTATGCTTATATTTGGCTACATATTAAGAAACTATTCCTAGGAATCAACACTTTATAAACTTTATTTCTGCATTTTCTCTTTTCACATGGTAATTGTAAATTTGTTAATTTTTTTTCTGGTAAATGCTCTTTTAGACACTTACAACTTCAATTAAAAAGGAGATATCAGTGTCGTCGATGGCCAGAGTGCCCCAAGAAGCCAGAAGTTCCATTTGGAAAGCATCACCACTCTACCTCCAAGGCCAATGAATCTAGAAGTAATGGTGAGGGCAGGGGAGGGGAGAGAGAGAGAAAGAAGATTTGAGAAAGGATCACATTCAATTCAGTTTTGTATGTTGATATTTTACTGCCAAATCTCTCCTTTATTGCTTCATTTAGAATCTGAGATAGTGAAACATTATAAACTTCCATGTTTATCTTGTAATTTAAAATGGAAAAAACTAAATGCCTCACAAAACATGAGTGTTTGGTTGGATTTTCAAGATTATATGATTCCAACTCAATGTTTCCTAATCCTCAACCCTCTTTACCCTTCCTTCAGTTTCTCCTCTTCAGAAATGTCTGGATTATTTGTTTTAACTTAAGGTAATTCCTCCAGAAAATTTAGGAGTCTTCCCTTTCTAAACTCCAGTCGTCTCCCTACCTCTTTCATCAATAAACATGTTCCTTTACTTCTACTCTAGCTAGAACCAGGATCTGTTTGTTAACATTTTGTGTCACAAAATGCCTGGTGATGTCACAAGGCACTGGAGATCTGGAAAAAGCAGGGATTCTCATTTTAAGTCACTGTGAAATCATTGATACCTAAAGGGCCACCACATATTCTGTGTATGCACCAGTGACTGTGGAAGCAGTGAGGACCTAGTTAACTTTGGGCATTTTTAAATTTGGCAAATTTCTATAAACCCTGTGCAGAAAATAGAGATTTAAAGAGCCGAAGTTATTAAAATGGGGTGGGGTAAGAGGAAACATGCCTATAAAAACAGACAATGTGGTTTTTTAATCCTTTGCAACAGGAATTCAGGCAAAAGGGGAATAAAATAATTCTATAGGGTCACTTGTAATTCAGCTTAAACTAAGCTCAGGAAACTGAATAATATTTCTCAGAAGACTGATTTATGCACTTAAAGTAACTCAGTCCCAGGTGCCATAGGAAGTAATACAACTTCTAGCAATGTCCTAGCCTGCATGCTCAAACTAACTGCCTACATCAATTTCTGATTTCTCTTTAAAACATTTCAGAGTCAGTTCTACTGGGACTACTGAAGCCCTAGACTCGCTGTTAGCAGGGGTTGTTGCAGTAAGAGAAGTCCAGGGACCTAGGTAGCCTCCAAATTATATGTATTGTGTTCCAAAGTTTGCTGTGAATCATTTCTTTGGAAACCTTAACATGTTTTCTATAAAGAAACAGAGGTAGATTCATTTGGGCTCCCTGGCTTGCACAACCCTCCAAAGTCTATTTAAACCATACACAGGGCAAATCCCCTCCACTACACAAAAACTAAAGAACACTCACATAATCACACAAAATTGGGGTAGAGAGGTAGGAGGGATCAGGCTTAATTTCTTTTTTCATTCATTCCTTTTTTACTTTTCCTATTTATACCTTAAATCTAAGGGACTAAATTATAGCTGAAAATTTGGTGGATGTCTTGATTGAGATTTTTGAATAATTTCCAGGATTTTAGAAACCAATGGCATAGCTTAATTATTATAACTAATGCTGCTTCATTGTGCACAATTTGTCTTTTCTAACAGAGAAAATAGCTAGGAAAATGGCTTAGCGGAGAAAGAAAAGGACATTTCTAGCAACTTCTATGGGAAGGAGGCCCTTTTGGGGACAGCTATTTATTTTTACTAAGTCAGGGTATGTTGGAACTAAGTATTTCAAAGTCATATTAACTTGGAAACATCAAGCGTCATTTTGCTCATTGGTTCCAACTCTTTATTAGACATACTCACCCAACTTTTTATTAAACATGCCAATAAAAAGTAAAATAAAAAAATTTCTGGAAATCTCTCTTTTCTTTCAATGTACCCTGAAGTGTTGGTACAGAGTGGAACTAATGCATCCCAAATGTAGTAGTCAGAGGGGGAAGGAAGAGAAACAAAGGGCCAGGATACTTCACATACTGGATAAGAAGACCTTGATAACCAAGTTGACTGTATTTGGAATTTTCCTGTTTCCTTCTGAAAAGGAGACAGGGAGCTGAATGAAGTGCTTATCTAAGAAGTGTCAAAACCCTTTTACAATGTTATTACAAGGATGTTGGTAAAGTGGAGGGAAGACTTTGGCAGGTTCAGATGGGATTATATTTGACTGAATGTGTTTTCTTGCTACGTGTTAATATGTACTTTTCTAGTATCACACTCTTAAGGAGGTCAGATAAAGGCCTATCAGAAACTCTCCTTTAACACTCTACTCAGTATATAGTACAAGGAAAGCAGTTTTCCAATAGTGACATGGATGAAAGCAAAGGATTTCAGTTGAATGTTTGGGAGACATTGCTCTAAAGCAAAAATAGCAGGGGAACTTTGGCCTATGAAATTCTATGTAGGGCTCAGGGTTAGGGTGATAGATTCCTTTTTAATAAGTTACACCAAACTTCAAGTGAGAAATCATTTGAATACCTCCTAGCTGGGCTTCCGAGGCTTCTAATGAGAATGATGCAGTCAGAAGCATATCCACATGAAAATGTTTAATTCAAAGGGAGGGGATTCTTCCAGGGTCTAGATTAAACAGTTTCAAGGTTTAGAGGAGCAGTTACCTAGATACCATTTCCACAAGGTCTTAAATCTTGACCACTGGGGTGAGGGGAATACATTAAAATCTACTTTCTCGATGTAAACCAGAGCAATTTTCTTGTATATAAATAATTTAACTCAAAAGACAATAAAAGAAAGCCCCTGTCACAACAGTTACCGAAATGGTAGTTAAATTAAAGCAATTTTCTTCTATAATAATAGTGTTGTTGTAGCAGGTCACGTCACAGTGTAGTTAGCATCAAGGAGGTCTTAGATGAAGTCAGATTTTTAAGTTACATAGATCAAAAATAGTGGGGATACATAGTGAAGAACAAATATAAAGGGATGACATGGAGCTGGATAAGAACAGAATCAAGAGGATAACCCAGAGGAAGACAACAGTTATTAGAAAATGGAACATTGGCTTAGTGATTATTAGGTAACACAGAATAAGGGAAGTTCAGGTACTGCACACTGAGAATTGATAACAGACAGGAGCTTGAACTGTTCTACTCCCAAGGGGTTTTCTTTACTCTAATAAAGAAAACTGTCTTTAAACAATAATAGAAAGAATAAAAGAAACTGAATTCCAACAGAAGTGAACTATTTCAAAAAGTGTTTGACATTTATACTTGTATATATTTATACATTATATATTTGACATTTATACTGTATATTGAATATACAGATTCAGCTACATTATATCCCAAGTTAACTGAATTTCATAGGTGGGATTTCTTTAAAAATATTATTTTAAGATGATTATCAGTTCATGGGGAGGTGGAAAGAAATGTACAGGAAGCACCTAGGCACAAGTTTCCCTTAATGATCAAAGATAGGATTTAAAAACCACTGATCACATTTTTTTGAGAATTTATGGAGAATGAGAAAATGGTACCAAAAATCTGAGAGATGACAAATAATTTTAGAATCATCAAAAGTGGGGTAAGGTAATGTCTGAAACCTATTATTTGTTGAGCTTTTAATAGATTTCTTATTAAATTCTAGAAATAGTCAATCAAGGTTTGAGTATATGTGAAAAGTGATTGTAGAATTTGAGGAATAAATTAGGTCATTTCTCTTTTTGGAGATACTTTCTTTATCATATATCCGGGACTCTGTCTATAGTATATTTGTTTCTCCTCCAGCTATTTGAAACATTTTTTCATTATGTGTCTAATGAAAAATAGATTTTTTTCTTACCGCAGTGTTAGAGGAGCTCTTTGCTAGGATGACAGACCAGTGCAACTACCAATATGGAGGAGTTTCTAGCAGCATATCACAGGGTTTGGCACTGGCTTGCACAACTGAATAAAAACTCTAAAATAACTTTACTGTTAGAAGACTAGGTGAAATTGGGGGTTTCCCTGGTGGCACAATGGGTTAAGCAACATGCTATAAAGCAAACCGCAGGCACTGAAGCACAAGTTCGATCCCTGCTGCTGGCCAGGGAAGTGACCCACATGGCAAAGCAGGCCTCTTCTGTCTCATCTACACTGCCCTCAGCAGTGTGTTTCAGTCTATCTGCGTGCTCTGTTCCCCACTCTGTCTCCAGTGAATCCTTTCACCCCCCACACCTCTGGCTTGTGCCCCAGTTCTTATATGCTTAAATAAATAAATCTTTAAAAAATATAATAAAAATTTAAAAAGAAGACTAGGTGAATCCATCAAGATTATTTTCAAAAGATTCATACAATGGGGCCTCCCTGGTGGCTCAGTGGGTTAAGCCCCACACTGTGAAGCATCCATGGCACAGCAGCGTGAGTTTGATCCCTGGCCAGGGAGGGGACCCACATGGCACAGCCTCACCTGCTGCTCCCCTCAGCAGTGCATTTCAGTAGATCTGCCTGTTCTGCTCCCCACTCTGTCTCTGGTGAATCCTCTCACCTCCTGTGCCTCTGGCCTGTAACCCTGCTCTTGTATGTATATATAAATGATTCATAGGAAGGATATACAGGATGTGAGAAATATGTTTTAATAGCAGGAATTCTGAAAAGACTTTGGCATTTTAGTTAACATTTTAATATGAATGACAAGAGGGGAAAATCAGAGTAATTTTAAGCCTCAGGTGTCTTATACTAGAGATGATAGAGTGACCTTAGATTTAACACTTTCAAAATCTATCTGCATGTTGTGATCAGTTGTAGGTTCTTATTTTAAGAGGGACATTGACAGGTTATTACTCATTCAGAGATAGATGATGGATCTTAGGACATTCACTTTAAAGGTAGAGGCCAAAGTAGTTGGATTTGTCAGATTTGTCTTCATATGTGGGGAGAGCTATCATGTCAGAGAAGGATTAGATTAAGGTACAGAAACTGTGCTAAGATATGAAAGATTCAGGAAATAATCTCAAAATAATGTACAGAAAATCTTTCCTTAATTAGATATAGGAGTCAATCATCATATTTTAGGGCAGTCAGTTTAAGTGTTTAAAGTGTAAGTAAGAACTCTTGAAGGAATATATAAGTTTGGAAGTCAACAGCCTATAGTTTGAGTGGTGTAACTAGGAAATAGGTCAGAACAGGCATTCATTTAAGAAAGTCTTTTTTTCTGACTTTAGCAAAGTCAAATCGTGTTATATAGTCAGTGTTTCGGTGATACAGCTATGAAAGTTCAGATTCCACAACCTTAAAATTTAAATGATCCTCACATATGATCAGAACTAATTTTGAATAATAAGAGAACATTTGAGTTGCATAAGCTTATAAGATGTAGGCAGAGGGATGAGAATAAACAGTCACAGAAGCATAGGGACATTTGGGCAAGTGCACAGTGACAGGTGTCAATGGAAGGAAATTTGAAATGGTGGGAGTTAGGTGTAGTTCAAATACTTTGGAAAGGTTTCATAAGACAAAATTATAACATGCCCGGAAGAGGTGCAACATACATATTGAACAAGGAAAAGGATGTATCTGAAAGCCAAGTGGCAGACTAATTTAAAATAAATGGTGTAGAAAGGGCTGTAAGGTCAAGTAAAATAAAGTATTCATAAGTGAGCTGGAGGATTAAGGAAACCCTTGCAGAGATGGTAGGGCATAAGTGAGGACTGAGAGTCAAGATGCTCTTTTATTCCAACCAAAGACGCTTGCAGTTATTTAAACTTTCTTTTCATCATGTCTTCTGGGCAAAAAAAAATAAATAAATTCCTCACTTAATTAATTGGTACCTAAGTGTTTAAAGATGGCTATTAAATTACTCCTTGACCTTTGTACCTCTAGCTTCAAAAGTTTCCAATCGTTACAGAGGAGATTATTCCCACTGAAGAGCCTAACAGTACTTAAGTACTGTTTAAATAGGAGTTCACTTGACATTAGGGAAAATACAAAGTGTCTTCCAAGTTCTAAACTATAGTTCAGTTGTATCAGGACCCTCCCCCGACCACCTTCCCCCCCACCCCCAAGAGAAAAACAGTTTAGAGAAGAACATTTTGAGTCACATATTGTATGTGAAAAGATTGGGGAAAAGTCAAGTGCAGGTTTCTCATGACTAATCTCAGAGAAGAGTACTAGAAATTGGAAGAAGGAGGTCAGAGGTGATAGAACACTGGAGAGGAAGGATTGCACAAGATACCTGAAGGCTGAGCTATCAGAGATTGAACTCTCCTTGACTTTGTAGTGTACTTAGCAGTTCCAGGCCTCACATAAGTACAGCCGGGACAAAGATTAGCTTTCAGTTGTCATATCTTTTTATTACATGAGAAGTACAGATGTTAGATAGCATGAGAGGGAATATAAAACTGATGATGCACTCCTCACAGAATATAGATCAAGGAAGGACTTGACTGGATTTTTTGTCCTGGTTAATGAAATGAAAGAGAATATATCTCCAAATGGGGACTGAAGTGACTGTTATAGAATTAGATTCTAGAAGCCCCTCAAGGATTCACTTATATCCTGAGCAGAGTAAGTCCAAGGAATAGTATGGCAATCCTCTTCCCATCCCCTTTATGGGGACAGGAAGGTAGAGAAGAGGAAGCAAGGAAATGTTCCTCTTACAGAGCAGACATTAATTACCTAGTGTAGGCAACTTAAGTAAAATTGACATTTGCTGAGCCACCACTCTGTTAGGCCCTTTATGTACACTTATCCTATGTAAAACTTTACAAATAACTCTAGCAGGAAGAATGAGACATAAGTAGAATGGGGATCAAGTGAAAAAGCTATTGATTCCTTTGATTGCTAATAGTCCTTGGAAAAGCTCCTTTCCAGAGGAAAATAAACTACCTCTCTTTGGAGAAAACTTGTGTGTTCTCTGAAATAAAGAGAATCCTCAAGATAAAGAATTTTTAAAATTAGAGCAAGTAGTGACTTGGAATACAATCTGTACAAATCTAAGACCACATTTTATGATCAAAGAATACTTGAACACAGAATGGATAGAATCATAAGAGTTCCTGTGATCTCCTCCATCTATGGAAATAAAATATTCTTATAATCATACATCCTTTTACAAGGTGCTCAGGCACAGATAGAAGGAAAGCTACGTTGAGGTGGTGACTTGCCTTAGGTCCCTTGATGCCGGAGGTCTCTGCTAAAGTTTGTGAACTGTGAGGACCAGTGGGCATAGTTCTCATTCTAACTGCTATATCTGGCAGAGATATTGACTATTTCTACTGTAAATGTAAATTATTAACTTGTATGCACTGGTTTATTTGATCCTCATTTATTTGATCTTTCTCCACATGAGGAGACAAGGCATCTATAGCTCATATTCCCTCAGAGTTCATGTAGGAGATTTAAATAATGGCAGGGTTCGGATACCTTCTCTCATGGATGCAGTACTTGAAATGAAAGAGGTTGTTTGCTTCCAGAACTTGTTAGAAAATGAATGAATCTAAATCCTTTCATGCTGGGTAGATTTAGCTGCACTTCCCAGGAGACTAATATTTCTTCTCAGGGTTCTTTTCTTGAAATCCTTGTGAATGTTTGAGAAAAAGTCCCTATAGAGGAAAAAAACTCAACTCAGTCACAGGCACAATGGCTTTTGAATTATGTTGCAATTTCTAGTGTGAATGCTATGTTAATGCACTGTCATGGGTGACAACGCAAATGCACCCAAGTCAGGAAATTCAAATTTATGACTTTAGCAACAGTTTTAACTTCTCCCACTCTGTTTTGCTCAATGTTTTATGTTATTATACTTCCAGTGAAATTTATGCCTCGATGTGCATTGTGAGTGAGTTATGGTTACTCCGGGAACCTAAATTTTGCATTTCTTGACTTCTGTGTGTTCAAAGGGACAGGCTTTCAAAAATGGCCTACAAAAAGGCTTATCACATCAGCCAATGTTGGGTAATTCCCTCTGTCTGTGGAGTGGAAGTGAGGAGCCTCCATTAATTTGAATTTGCTCATGGGTCTCCAGTTGACAAGAGCAGAGAGACCATCAGGGTGGTAGTGAAGATTGTGCAGCCTCAGTTGTGTGTTCAATTCAGGTGACAAATGTAAGGTCATGGAAAAGGAAAAGACCATGAATTAATTGCTAATTAACCATCATTTAGTGAGCACCTATTACATGCCCAGAATGGTTAAGTATTTCACTTACATTTTTCATTTTAACTTTGTCTCAATCATTTGAAGTAGGTTTTATCACCTCAACTATGCATAGCAAGGATACAGAGTGAAGAAAAAATGCATAAGTTGCCAAAGGTCATAGCAGTAAGGAAGCTAGAAATCAGATCTAGACCTTTTGACTTCAGAGTTTGTGTTCTACACTGGGCTGCCTCTCCAGTCACCAAATCTTGGCATGTAACTTCAGTTCCAAATCTACTAGCCATGCAATCTTCCTGAGGACATCAACCTTAGTTTTTTTCCTTGGTGAAATGAATAAGAGCTAACAGACTACTGCTGGCTTAAGCAGGATTAAGTTTATGACCTCTCTATTATTACTGACTGGTAATCTGTCAAGGACTCTGGCTCATGGTCTTGATTCAGCCAAACATAGTGACTGGATCAGGTTGACACAAAAATATATCTATATTTACCCTTGACTATCAGTTACATGAGAATCTGATTTTTTTTCCTGTTTTATTTACTATGAATATTCAGTCCCTTGAGGAATGTTTGGCACATAGACATTCATATTTGGTGAGTGAACGTGGCTTGCATCATGCCACTTCCCATTGCATCTTCTATCCATGCCTCCTGCCATCTAGGATAGTGATGTGTGCTCTGTGCTTGGATATTTTCTTTTTACAGAAATTTCCTGTCTTAGCCAATCTGTACAGCAATGTACTCTTTACTTGGGCACCCACATACTACTATGCAAACAATTTAAAATTGTTGGGAATTTTGAAGTAAATAGGAATTTACAGCATCCTATATCTAAAAGCACAGTGATGCTCGTAGTGGACTCCTTGATGCTGTGATGGACTTTAGGGAGAGTGTAGATTTGGGGGACTGAGATTTGGCATGCCTAAAATAATACTAGAATTAGCCTCACCCTTGACCCTTTAAACAGCATTTGGGTTAAACCAACCAAGTCAGAAATCGCTGCATGCAGAAGACGCCTACAGAAGATCCCAGTAAGCTGTGGTTTTTAAGAAGTGTCAGGTTTGTATATCCTAGCATCTTTGAAATCATTGTAGTTATTCTGACTCGTGGAGGATTTTTCTTTTGCACTTTACCCTTCAGAAGGATTTTTCAGCTTTCAGACATCAGTTCTTGTGTTTCTGACAGTTAACAATCTAAATTCCCTACTAATTGTGCTGATATTACCAGGCTTGGAGCCCAGTCTTGCTGTCTTTTGTCATCTCTTGCTCTGCTGGAGCAAATGATCCCAATATCACTATGCTTACAGCTAGTGATAAACTCACTCTGTCTTAAATGACTTCTTATCAATTCCTTAAGTGTTTCTTTGCCTCTAGCTCCTGAGGTCTCCTATACATTACACGTCCTATTAAAGCTAACTTCCTCCCAACACAGTATTCTTGCTTCTGATTACTCCTCAGCTCCTCCCCTTCTTGGTTCCCTGAATATCCTTGTTCACTTTTCTCTGAGATTAAACAAGGGAAAGTTATGAAACTGGTGAGGATGTCACTTGTAATGGTAAATATCTGAGTGACAGAGAACAAGTTTTATCCCTCCTAGATCCAGTTACTCCTCTGCTGAATCAAATAACCATGCATGCCTTCTTTATAGGGACTGGCCTGTGATTGGTAAACATCTATTGAAAATTTACTAACATTAAGGAAGAAGAGATAATGTAGCTTTTCTGGAAGAAGTATTTTATTGCTAGTAAAAGACAATTTAAAAAGCTATCAGATTTTTTTGAGGAACCTGGAGGGAGATGAGACTGCAGAAAAAATTATTGTCAAAACTGTGAGAATTATTATATCTATAATTTGATTTTTTTGTAATCAATGAAATAAATTATTTGGGTTTTATACTTTGGAAGGGAGGTAAATGTGTGTTTCACTTGAGCTTAAGTTTGCTTTTTTGTGTCAGAAGCAGTGAATTTGTTCCTTCCTTTCAATAACAATCTAGAGCATCTATAGTGTGCCTGTTACTCTGCAAGTACTGGCTAAAGCAGAGCTCCTTATAGGAAAAGCAGAAAACCGCAAAAAATGATTATAATACATTGTGACAAATGCCACAGTAGTGTCCCATTTGAGAGCTCATTTCTGTGGCCTCCTGTTCCTGTTTCAGGAAATGGAAGCATTTATAGGAGATGGTCTAAAGGGAATTTCCCCTGGCTCTTCTCCATGTCAGAAGGGGACATTTCTTTTGAAGTGTCTCTTATTATCGGAAGACAATGCTACCCAGAAAGCAGTTTGGGGAAGCCTCAGGCGGTTGTAGGGGAGGCAGATAGTCAGAAATATTGTTCTGTTGCAGTTAATTAAAGAATTCTAAGAAGGTTCCAGAAAGAGAAATGTGTACCATGAATTTGAGGCAGTTTTTTTGGCTTTGGGTTTTTGTTTTGTCTGTCTCCATGTAATGTGTGTGTATGGAGATACAACAGGGACAGCAGAATGATGATGTCAGATAGTCTGATATCAAATGAATACCCCTGTGTGACAGCCATGCTCTGGCTATCTAGCAGTTCTCAACAAGCATTAGGAACTTGTTGTTTGTCTATTTGGTAGCTACACAGCCCCTTGGAGCTTCAGGTTTCACATGTATGCACACACCTTTACAAGATGTCCCTGTTCCTGTGCTGAATGTTGTGAAACATGCACAGGGAACTTGGAAGCAACTTCAGTATCTTATATGTCAATGAATTGAGTGGATTTCAGCCCTCCCCCAATGCATGCGCGTGTGTGCGCGCACACACACAGATCAGTTCTTATAGCAATCATTGCTCCTAAATTTTTGGTATGGGTTTCACTTCTAAATATTCTATTCTATTTTCAATTCTATTTTCAGACTTTATTTCAAGTCATGTGCTCTGATCCAGGGCTTATGAATCTGTCTCCACGGGAATGCTAAGATTGCAGTGTTCTCCCAGCGTGTGCTTCTTTGCCTTGCAATAGTCTTGGGTTTCCCTTTGTCATTAGTGGCCTCACCCCCACTTCTGCTCTCCTCTTCACACACCCTGATGAGCTTTCTGTCTAGACGGAGGTATTTCCCATCATGGTATCACTATCTGATCCTAGAGATTGCAAGTGGTGTTAGAATGGGCAAGGGCAGGAGTGTGATATGTCCTAGATGACATCTCAGTTACTCAGCCTGTCTTCAAGCCTCGCCACACCCACTTGGGTAGACCGTTGGCAAAGCTTGGGTTATATAGTCCTATGACCCTGCTTTACACACCTGCCTTTACTCTTGTTATGTGCCCTTGAATAAGTCTCTTAATGCCACCAAGGATCAAGTTTCCTTGCCTGAAAAATGGGGATAAAATTGTATTGACATCAAGTTGTGTCTGTGAGAATTAGATGCAGTCATATATGAACTGTGACCAGAAAATAGTAGGCAGAACATAACTATTTACTTTTAATATTATGCTAATGATATTACTACCACAATTCATTAGGATTCATATGAATTCCCCTAAGTTTTCGGTGTAACACACATGTGAAATAAGTCTCTGGGAAAGTTCTTATGAGCACAGGAGAAAAATGAAGAGAGTAAGAAGCAAAACAAAAACCAAAGCCTGCTTTTCCCTTTACTATGGAGAGCAGGTTAATAATGAGGGTGGTCAGCCCCTGTTGGATTGCATGGGTCTGTTCCAGCAGTTCACATCTGTTCTAGAGTCTGTTCCTCTTTTATCTTCTTATTTGCTTCAGCTTGCTTTACAACAGCCCTCTCCCTCCACCCCCAATCGAGTTGCTAGCTGTCACTCTCTATTCTGACTCAGCCAGCAGGCATCTTAAATATCAATACAGGGAAACCCACAGCCAAGCATCACAACTTCATCTATTATCTTTGCTCCTCACTCTCCATGGCACAAAGGTTCCTTCCAACAAAGCTGTGGGTCTTTATTCGCAGTCCCACCTCCTATTCCCCCCTCAACTCCATAACAAATCATGACATGTGCAGTGCAATTTGGCTGGAAATTTGAGCTTTGACTTTTACCCAAGAAATTATGTATTTCTAAATATTGGCCTTTAGTTCTACTATTTGAGTTGAAATGATATGTTCATATATTTCCTGTCTATTTAGATTAGTGTAACGGGTGATAAGTGTTTTTTGGGTTGTTTTACTTAACTTAAACTCTAACCTCCTTCTTTAACCTTTGAGTTAGTTTTATCAAGGGATCAGCCAATTTTGTTTGGTTGTCTAGAAAAAAGAGGGGTGTCTTATGGTGATTAGATAGGGTCCAACTTGTTTTCAGAAAATATAATTTTCTTCAGATACTGGAGAATGCTGATTTCCTTTTCTTGACATAATTATTATGTCTTTCCTAGAACGTCTAACAAGATTAATCTAGAAAATGGACCTGAAATATGAGAGTTTAATCTTTGAAATTTACCAGGAAAAAATATGAAACCATTAATTAAAAAAAATCAAGGTGGCAAAAAAGAAAGGGAAAACAAAACAAAAACAAAACAGAAATGCTAGGCCAGTGGAAATCAAAACAGTTTGCAGTAAGCAGGGGCTTCCAGTTTCAAGCAAGGACCACATTGGCCTCTGAGAGTTGTTCTTCATGTCACAGTGACAGGCAAACAGAAAATTGTCTCATTGCTGTAACTTTTGCCATGGTTCCTGGCACGTTCTACATAGGAAGTTTGTATCATCAAAGTACACGCATTGTTAGTATATAGAACTTATAACAGATGCCAGAAGCTAAACAGAATATGGATAGAAGGAAAAAAAATTGTTATTTATTCTATGTTAATTTTTACTCAGTCCTCTCCATTTACTACATATGGCCTTCATTTCTAGGCACTACTACGTGTAGGCATTTCCCTCTTACCATACTATCTATTGTTTTTGTAATTTATTTCTGTACCCTTGTGCTACAGTCTAAGCTCAGTGAGTGCAGGGATATTTTATCTGTTTTGCTTGCCACATATCTATAGTTCCTAAAAAGCTATCACACATAGTGGGAGCTCTGTAAATATTTGCTGAGTAAGTCTTTGATTCCCTGGCTTTTCCCCAAACACAACATCACTCACCCCCACCTCTGACAAGATGTATGGGTGCCTAGTCATGATTTCCTTTCTTATAATCATAGTTCGTTGGGGCCTATGGGAACTAGTCCAACCCCTGAATTTTACTAATAAAGAAGTGGAGGTCCAGAGTATCAGCAAATTGCCCAGACACATAGCAAATTAATAAAATAACCAGGAGTAGGAATCAGGATTCCTAGCCCATTACTCTGTTACCAAATGACCCTTTTCCCACTGATTTCACTACTTATTCCCCCTGCTGGTGTAGCAGTGATTGCTCCACCGCAATGCTGAGGTTACCCTGGAATCACTTGGATGAGCAATCTGTTAGTTATGGTCCTCAGATTGAGGCCTTTTAATCAGCCTTTGCTCCTTTAAACACACACATTCTTCTGTGTCTCTCACCATCAAGTTCTAACTCAAGTCTTGCCCATTCCATGAAGTTTTTCCCTTTGAAGCCACCCATTTAGACATCACATTTCTCTGCTTTGCTGATATAACCTCAAATGCCAATAGAAACCAATACAGTAATGTGAATGAGGGAAAATGCCCAGGGCAGAATGTGAAGGTTCAGAAGGTTTCTATAAAAAAAAAATAAATAAATAAAAATAAAAAAAACCTAGCAAGTTTCCCACTGTCACTGGTCTCTTTAACTTTTCACTCCTGTCTTTTCAGAATTAACAGGAAGTGTGTGCTCCAGGGCAGAGACCTTGTCTCAGCCCTAGACAACATCTCTTCCTTTGGTTGCCCTCCCACTGCTGTTCCTCATACAGACAGTTCACACCACCACTGAAAGGATCCATCAGAGAGCCTGAGGGGGGATCTCCAGCCAAGTCTCACTTAGTGGCATAAACAGAGGCTTCCCTATTGCTCTCTCAGACCTAGAAGCTGTTTTAGTCCCTGTCTGGAGATTAGGCATTTAGATTCCATCCAGGTTTAGTTTATGCTGACTTTCATGATCCCCTTGAAGAAAGGACTCTTTCCCTTTCTGCATCCCAGTCTCCCTTTTTTTGCCTTCAGGTTGGAACTGCTGTTCCTTCAACCTCATTTCTCACCAACTCTATTACTGTCTTCCCTAGAGTGTTCTGATGAAATCCTGAGAAGCCCAGTGTGAGATGAGACCACAATTCTCCCCTAACTTCAGCATTTGTTTTCTCAGTTTAGGAATACCCTTTTGCTTTGCTCAGAATTTCTCTCCTGCATTGTTGTTTGAAATATGCTTCCAGGTAAAAATTTCCAATTGTAAGGTTCACCTCATCACCTCATTTATTTACATTTTCTCATGAATCACAGCTCTGAACTTCTTGTTGCCAAGTATCTAAAAAGCAGCTATTTCATAGTTTTCCCAATAGTTTAGATATTATGGTGAAAAGGTAGGTACTATAGCAGTCAGTCAGATTTGACAGAAGTGGGGATTTTAACTGCATGGTATAGCAAAATTTTAGATTTACATAAAATCTATATTTAGATTTCATTTTGAAAAATAGAAGGTTCTAGAAGTTCTTACTTTTTATAGAATACATTGACTGAATTTGAGTTGCAAGTGCCAATTTTAGATTGAATATTCATTCTCAGTTTTCCTATTTCCACCAGACTATTTAAACTACATAGCCTGATATACTCTCATATATCTTTATGATCAGACTCAGATTTATACTAATATAAACTAGTAATAGTGGGTATTGCTGGTTAAATGATCACAGTTTTTATAATATGAGTAAAAACAAAAAACTTAATATGACAGTATGTTATGTGATAGTCCAAAAACAATGTCAGTGTTTTAGAAAAATGCAAGATGTTACAAGTGGCACAAAAATACAGATAAAGCAATTTGTGAACAGTGGCACAGAGATACAAATGAAGCGGTAATTTTTTGTTGTTTTTCTTATCCTTTGTAAAGTCCACATTATAAATATTTTTGAGATGGCTCAATATTGAGGAAGAAGCCATCTTGTACATTACCCACATATAAAATACATAAAGTAGAAAAAATTGTTGGCACCTTTGTAGTTATGTACCATCTCTATCATATTGGTCTCAAAAAAGCATTGATAACAATTAATTCGAGCATGAGATCGTCCCATCCAAATCCTATCCTATTCTCTTTACTAATTTTGAATGTCCTATTTTTATAGTCCCATTATCCTCCCAGATTCTTATATTCAAATCTAAAGTCCTCCTTTTGCCTTTCCTTCTAATTCAACATATAGGAGGTAATATTAATACTTTGACTCTCAGTTTCTCTCCCTAATCTCTTCTTACTCTTTGGATTACTGATGTCATTATCTTTGCTTAGTCTGTTTTCCCAGTTGGTTGTCACATACATATTGCCAGAAATTAATCTTCCTAACATAAACTCAGATCAAATAATTGCTTAAAAACCTCCTGTGTTTCCTCAGGGTCTATAGAATGAAATAAAAACTTCTTTCATTCAAGAGCCTCCTCAGTTCTGTCCCAAACTTGTTCTCCTAATTTCTTACTACTTGCATTTATATACCCTACTTCCAAGAAGTTACAAAATATCACCAATAGCTGAAGTAAATGAATATCCTGAAGAGATCTCAAACATTTATGTTCTTCTTTTGTCTTTTTGCCATTGCCTCTGTTTGAATGTCTACAGCAGTATTTCGTGTTTGAACTCTGCTTGTAACTCATTCAGTTCAATGACTAATCTGTTTGAGATCTTTCTTTCTCTCATTTTAAAGTTTTCTTCTGACCAATGGGCATCTCAAGTGGATCATCTATCAGTATTGAGGTGCAATTTAACACTTAAACCCTATATTATAGCTATTTTTGCACATATACAGCATATCACGCATGTACTGATAAATCATTTTCTTGAAGGAAGTTCTCAAGTTCTTCATGCTGTCCTTTAAATCTATTTCACAGTACATTGTCGACTCTTAATAAATATTAACAGAATAAATATTTTACTTCTTTGAGTTCCATGATGCAATTATCTAACACTATAATTTTCTTTTTTTTTCCCTAAGTTCTTTTTTTATTTTTTTTTTATTTTATTTTTTTAATTAGTTATATTTGACATCATTTGTAGTCCCCAGGGGGTAGCCACCACCATTTCACCCGTGCACCATCACCTCAGTCCCTTGTGCACCCTCTGGCATCTTCCCCGTCTTTGCCCTCCCCCCTTCCCCTCCCCTCCCCCAT
>JAGFMF010012143.1:360891-372224 GCA_019455555.1 Galemys pyrenaicus | reverse complement strand
GAATAATATTCCATCGTGTATATGTACCACATCTTCTTGATCCAGTCCTCTACTTTTGGGCTTTTGAGTTGTTTCCAGGTCTTAGCAATTACAAATAGTAACACTATAATTTTCATTGCAAGCAAATACACAGCTTAACTTAGTCATTTATGTTTAGTACTTTTTCTTCACTTTAATTTTTACATTCACAGATACTCATAGCTATCATGGCGAGCATATAATCTGACATTGTTCTCAATATGATTTTGTGCATTTCAAGAGGCTTGAAATAAAAACAGTCAAAAGATCTGGAAGCCTACAGGCTCTCTTCTTAATCATGTATCTTGGCAGTGAGAGTTGCAATATGTTGCCACCTATTAATTAAATCTGTACTCTGGTGAATCAGCCAAGAGAGAGAACTATTTTTTTTTTTAAAGGAACCAAGAAGGATGAGGAGGATAATAAGTCTAGGAAACCACTTGGGTAATCAGAACCTGTGGTGTAGCAACACCAGGACCACACCATTTTCCCAGAGGCAGTGCAAAAACAGCATGGTGCCTTGGAGGCCAAGAAAAACCTACAAATTTTGGCTGAAAATCACCCTAAAATGACATGTTGCTTCATAACATATTAATGAATAATAGTGAACTAAAAGAAAGAGTTTATTATGAGCTTGATGAGGAGAGTGTTAGATATGAACGAAATTTTAGAGATCTTGAAGATTTTAGGCTATTGCCAACCATTAATAGATCACTGATCTAGAAAATCTGTTAGAAAATCTGGCAATAGGGACCTAACCTCTGGAAAAATGTACATTTACACAGATTTAACCTTAAGTCAAGACCTTTTGATTCAGAATATATTTCCTTATTAGAGAAAAAGGCATCTCAAGAAGATACATTTGCTGGAGTTCATATGGGAAGCTGGTGATAGAGAAGTAGTGTCCCTGGAAAGTGCCTCAGAACTTAAGACCCAATCTTGTGGTTTATCCAATACATATGTTCTCTTATGTAGTATATAACAAATAAAATAATTATTTTCATTTCATTAAAATTCACTTATCCATTTGTGCTCTAAGAGGGAAATTTAAAAAAATATATAATGTCATGCGCCAGGCACTAATATATATGAAAATACACTTTGATTTTATTATACATGTAATTCTTCCATTTTTTTCTTGTTCCTTAAAAAATCTACATGTATTATAATTTATTAATATGTATTTTCTAACTACAGATGTCAATATATACACTTGTATCCATTTTTTCCTTCCTTCCTTTTTTTGTTTTTTTGATATTGTAATGTCCCTTACATCCCCTTAAGAATCCAGATAATTTCCACCCAAATTTTGTTATCCTCCCTGCCCCCTAATTTATGAGAAATTTCCTTATATAGCATACTATTATACATTTTTTCTATACTATCGATAATAGTACAATGCTATGAGCTAAGTTTATATATCTCTTAAAATATAAAGGAGATTTTGCGAAACTTAGACATTGCCTTCCTCACTCACAAACTTTTGAATTTCAAGACAACTTCTTTGCAGTGGAATACAAAGTTCTGTTTTTGAAGTCAAAGTTTGAATATTGGCCCTTCTTTTTCTTTTGCATTTCTGCTTTAAAATACAAATTTCCCCCAAATCAGTGAAAGTCTTTGAATGAGTAGGCCACAGAGAAGGAAATGAAAGAAAGTAAAATATCAACATATTTTAAAAGCGATTACTCCCATTAAACATCAACTTTCTAGTTTAACTCAAAAGAAAAAGGAACTTTATAAATCTTCCCTTATCAGAACATTAAAAGATTCTATTAAGAACATGTTTTAGATCTCCTTATATTTAAAAATATCTTAATAATCTTCTTCATAAACATATTACACATTTATTATTACATTTATAGCTAGGTATTTTATCGTGGTGGTTATGATTTTACTTGTGATCTATTTTTTAATTTCATTTAAATTATTGACTGTTCAGAAGAGCAACTGACTTTGTAGGTTGATCTTGCAAAATGTATCACCTTACTGAAACCTTTTATCTTTTCTAATCTCCTTGATGGTGGAGAGTGACTATCCTCTGGTATGTCTAGATAGACAGTATTGTCAGAAAATGACAATCTTAGCTCTTCTTTTTGAGTAGTTATTATTTTCATTTCTTATTTATACATCTTGTATTAGACTTAAGGAAAAAAGAAAATTATGAAGTATAGTATTGATACAGAATTATTTCTCTCTCTCTCTCTCTCGCTCTCTCTCTCTCCTTTTACTGTGAATGCTACCAGTATTTTACACAGTGTGATGTTTCTGTGATATACCCAGTAAAGCTACAGAATTTTCTTGAGATGATCATGTCTTTCTCCTTTAATATTTTGATCCAGTGAATTACATGGATTGATTTCCTGATACTGAAAGCTTTTTATTTTCTTTGTCATGGCGTATTACTAGATCTAATTTGTAAATACATTAGTATTTTGTATAATAGTGCTGATTAGTGACACTGGCCTATAGTTGGGCAGTTGTTTGTCAATTTTTGTGCTTTGGGATGGTTTGTGTAACATAAGAATTATTTTTTTTCTAGATGTTTTGGCATAAAATAGTGCCTAGGGAGAAAAGTAATTCACAGACTATTATGTATAATATATCTGTTTTGGAATTATATAGAAAACATACAAAAATATGGACGACTATATCAAAGATCATGAGTATTTCTAAGGAACTATATTATGATCATTATTTCTTACTCCTGGCTAAACTAGAATTTGTGAAGGAAAATAGAGGCATCAAATGATACATAGATACAGAAGCATATAAAAGGTATGTGATTAGAAACCACTTAGTGTGGTAATATGCTCTCAGGTCCTCTATACAACTATTGATTTGAATTCTTTGCCAAATCCTCCTGTTTTCAGGTTAACACACCCTTACATCTAGAACTTATTCTCTTTGTCTGTAGCCATCTCCAACTTCTGACCTGGCTTGCTCTACTCTTACCTTTTCATAGATCTGATTCTATTCTCTCTATGGATGCTTTAATGTGTCCCCTACCCCAACTTTTACGTATATAATAACTTCTGCACCCTTGTTTCACCGTGGCTCCACCCAAATCATCATACCCATATTTGTCTCTGGTTTGTGAGTTGCTTCTGGAACTGACAAAGGGTATAAGGCTAGAAAAGAACCTCTGGGTGTGCTTTCCTTGGACTCATATCAAGCCATGTACCAGATACCTACTTTGCGTCATCTGGATATGAGAAGCTTGAGAATTCCATATGGCCACTGACAGAAATTTACTTTTATTTTTTATTTGAAAGAAAAAAGAAAAGAAAAAGAACTTCCCAAGTATATCTATTGACTAAAGATTAAGTAATCACTGAGTTTCTGTTTATGCTGTTCTTAAAGTTTTTTTTTTTAAGATTTATTTATTTATGCATACAAGCACTGGGGTACAGGCCAGAGGTGTGGGGGTGGTGAGAGAATCCACCAGATAGAGCAGGATGCAGAACAGGCAGACTGACAGAAGCACACTGCTGAGGGGAGCAGCGGGCAAGGCAGGAGATGTCTGCCACACCATGTGGGTCCCCTCCCTGGCCGGCAGCAGGGATCGAACTTGTGCTGCAGTGGCTGTGGTTTGTTTCATAGTATGTTGCTTAACCCACTGTGCCACCAGGGTGGGCCCTGCTCTTCTTAAAGTTTTATCTTATACTGTAAAACTAAGAGTTAAGATGCTCAGCAGGTTTCATGGTCATTTACAAATAACCCAGGTAAAAAAATATCATCTGCTCCAATAGCCTGAGCTAGTTTAGGCTAAAGCATATTGCAGCATGTTGTCCTAACCATATCTCTGTCCTGTACTCTGTGGTCTGCATGTGTTGCATGATGAGTTATTTCCAGAATTGCCAAATCAGCAAACACACTGCCATTTAAACAATCTTGGCCAAAATGGCACTCCATCATTGTTCTCTCTTAAGGATGATAGGGATGTCTGCTTAAGGGTATAGAGAATATGTCTTCCATTCTCTCCAGCTATTTGACATAATGTAGTTTTAGTCCCCTTTTATTTCTCATATGTGAGAATTCTCTGAAGTCTAGCAAACTCATCTTGACCTAGTGGATAGGACACTGTAGTTTCTTGTGATAGTTTCAGGCAGTCTTCCCAGACAGGGTCACTGGACCCATCTGGTGGAGTTCCAAGTTGAATGACAATATGGCTTACTTCTGAGCAGATAGTCTGGGATAGATTATCTGGCTTCAAAATAGGTTCAATAACTTTAATCATCTTTCCTTGAATAAATTAATCGATCTTTAACCCCTATTCTTAACCTATAAATCTGTGGGAAATAGCATTATATTGTCAGGAGTGGTAAAAGAGAAAATGGACATAAAGCTCTTAGCAGATTTGTAGCAGAAATTGTAGCAACCTCTCAACAAGTGCTATCTATTGTTGTGTTTAAAGGTGTACCATTGTCTGCAGCAGTGGCTCCTGGCTCTGGGTTCATTTCCCAAAGTCATTGCTGGTCACTGACCAAATATACTCCTCCACGGAGTAATTCCATACCTGGTCTTCAAGTTTGTGCTTTGCTGTCCATTGCAACTCTGTTTTTATCAACTGTGAAAATGATAGACAAAACATCCTGCCCTAACAGTTCTTCAGTCTCCTCTTTATTGGGGGTGGGGGCATGTGGGGGCGGGGTTGGGTTTAGGGGAAAGAAGTATATCATGTTATCACTAATTACATCTTAGGTCCTTATTCCAAAAGTCATTGAAAGTATGTGTGTTTGTGAAATGGTGATGGGGAATACATGGGGATTACGATTGATGTAATATATATATAAATAAAGAAAAAAAGAAATTACGTGTGTTTATTATTAGAAAAGTCAGAACACCTCCTATGAGAAGGAAAAAAAAATCACAAAATTTCAGAACAACAAGCAATACTCACTGTCTATTATGTGCCAGTTTCAGTTTTTTCATAAACTTTCAAAAAAAGTAGATGTAGATTTTTTAAATAAATCAGATAAAGCTCAAAATCATTTTCTTTCCTTACAAGTTTGGTTTCTAAATTCCAGACATTCTTTAAAAGGTATTATTTAAACACTAGCTAATGGCTCACTCTGTGCTGAGTTGTAGGTCAGCAGGAGATCTGTGTTTGGCAAAATACAAATCAATCCATTTGCCTTTGTTATCCATAAAATTTATCTTTGGCACTTTCTTTTCTAAGTAAATTTATCACTCAGATTACTTAAGAAATGAAATGATTGAATCGCCTTTGCCAGATTTTACTTTTATGTATATGGGAATCTTCAAGAGTGCCTAGCTATTGACATTGCTGATTAGAACCAAAGTCTCCTACTTGTCTTTAATAAACTTTCTGACGGAGAATGAAAGAGAGAAGCTAATTTTTAAAAAATATGTACACATATTTGTTTCTTTCTTTAGACTAGAGTGAATAAATTACAGCTTTTGGGTCAAATTTGGTCATTTGTTTTTTTAAAATACAGTTGATTAGCTCAGCCACACTCATTAAGCATGTGCTATGATGCCTCATGCTACAACAGCTGAACTGAGTAGTTCTGACAGGGACTGTATACACTTACAGGTTAAAATATTTACCTGTTTGCCAAATATTCAAATTCTTCCTATTTGGGGATAGACCATATGACTAGTTGTAGCTGGTGAATTTAAGTGGAAGTGACATATATCACTTTCAAGCATAACATTTCACGGGTAAGGTAAGACCCTCAAGAGCCGTTTCTTTTAGCCACAGTGACCAATATAGCCAATAGGGATTAATTTATCAACCTGGGCCCCCCACATAGACATTGGCAAATAGAATGGAGGCCCCAGTTGACATGTAATAAGAACCAGAAATAAACCTTTGTTGTTCTAAAACATAAGGAGAAAGAATGATCTAGGAAAGGAAGTAGCATATTTAAAGACCCTAAGGCAGAAGCATGTCTGCATGGTCTACTGATAGCAATTAGCTCAGTGTGATTGGAGCAAACAATGATAGATGAAGTAAAGAAGAGGAGACAGTATTGCAAGATTTTTCAGGGTCTGAGAACCTTGTAACATTATTCTGGACACCACGTCTAGTATTATATCATAGCCCATTCTATTTTTTTCAAGTCCAGGCCAAATTGTAGAACTTCCTTTGAATATCTATACCTAATTAACTACACTGTAAATGAGATGTCCTGATTATAATCCTTTTTGCCTGACTTTAAACTTTGAACTCCTTCTTAACTTTTCTTTGCAGTATAGTAAAATTCATGTGCCCCATTAGGTTCAGAGAAAAGAGTTTGTACAGCTTGCCAACGCTTATAAGTCAAGTCATAGACATGAATAAATCCTGATTTTTTCTACAAGAAGGAAGAAGAACTTAAAATCACCCCATACTTCATACAAATTCATAGGACACTAGTGATTACTGTCAGCTACCACTGCAGAGGGAGGTCAACCTGAGATATCGCAAATATTTCATTCTACTCTGGAGTTCGTTCTAACAATTGTCTTTTCAGGTGAGCTTCAGGTCAAAAAGATAACTGAATGAATGTTCTTTCATTCCATAATTATAATTGAGCCATGAGGTTTATTAGACAAAACTATTAGTATATTCATTTTCTGCCATCTTAATATCTGAATAGCATGTTTAAGTAGTTCTTTCTACTGTAATTAGAAAATGAACAGTAGTAGAAAAATTAATGAACCATCCCACAAAAAGATTTATGAAAGGAATACGTAAATAGAAAATATTTAATTGGCACAATAATAAAAATTGCTCGGGTCTATGATTTTTAAAAGTTACCAAATTGGTAAAGTAAAACTATATTAACATGATCCTTTTTGACAAGGATAAAAGAAAACTTGATAAATCATACACTAGTGGTTTAATATAAACTAAAAAAGAAAATTAGAGGGCAATTTGACCCTATATATTTGAATATTTAGAAGTGTTCCTATTCCCTAGCTCTACTTAGTAAAAGCATGTAATATTAGTAATATACTTTAGCAGTGAGCACACCTAATGTCTAGATCTTGGTTACTAAATACAGTTCTCCAGTTAATGGGATCAAGGGTTCTTTGAGAAGTGTTTGATTATAGGGCTGAGCATGGACAATACTAGATAAGAAGCCTAGAGCATCTTGCATTGTCTAAGAAAGGATAAACAAACAAATAGGAGCCAGACATAGAAGACAAATCTGGATGGTTATGCCTCTGTGTGGAATGTAGGGAGAAAAGTGAAACTCATGGGATGGGGCATAGGAAAAATGGGGAGAGATTGGTGAAAAAGTACAAACTTCCTAGTATAAGAGGGCTAGGTTCTGAGCATCTTATTATATAATTGAAATTATTATATAAAAGTGAAATTTGCAATGAAAGATACCCCCAAGAAAAGGTTAAATATGTAAAGTGCACTGGGCATGTTAATTACTCTGATGGCAGGAAACTTTCACAATGTGTATTTATATTCAATTATCACATTAAGCACTTTAAGTATTTTAAAATACAATGTGTTCTTTAAACTTCAATAAAGCTGTTAAAAATTTTTAAAAATTACTGGAAACAATCTGAGTTGTCCAAAACTTGAACAATATGGGAAACAAATGACAATTATATTGAATCATAACCCACAAAGAATGTCCAATTTATATTGATATCAATCAATTAGAGAACATTTTAAAGCAATACATTCATATACTCCCTCTTTTAGGAGGTGGCACTGTGTCCCTCTCCTTGGGTACTCACTGGATTTTGTGACTTAATTTTGAAGACTGGAGTGGGGAAAGGAAACATTTTTCATAGTACCAAGTGGGAAAATCTGGCAGATATTACTCTAACCACATGGTTATGGTTAACATCACCAGTGGTAAATACTGACAGTAGCATGTACTCTCTGATATGACAGGGCAAGAAGAGAATCTCTCTGGTGTTCTCCTAACACATACCCTAGTTTGATGATTAGAAAAATGAAGCGAACCTCAAATCAGAGACATGCAACAGAATACTACACATGTATCCTTGAAATTTATCAAGATCTTGTAAATCAAATATAAGAAATTGTCATAGATAAGACAACTAAATGTAACATAGAACACCAAACTGGATCCTGGAACAGAAAATGATGTCAATGCAAAAACAGATGCAATCTAAATGAAGTCTATAGTTTAGTTCAAAAAAACAATCAACACTTGCAGAAAAATTATCACTTTTATGTTCTTATCCTGTGGAAAAATCATGATATGCACCAGTGGTTCTCAAACTTAACATATAGTAAAATCACTTAGAGGAACTAGCATAACCAGATTACCAGTCCCCACCCCAGAGTCTTAGTTAGTATGTCCAGGAGAGGAGAGTGTTTGCCTTTGTAACTAATTTCTAGAGGCTGCTGCCACCACTGATCTGGAACCCAAACATTGAGAAACACATATCTGCAGACATCACCACTACGAAAGTGTTTATTGTTGTTATTATCTCTTGAATTAACTTATAATTTATCACCTTTTAATTTTTTTATTCATTTATTTTTATTGAGATAAAATTGACAGAGTGATTTTATATTCATGCTATTTATACAACATAGTGATTTGCTTTATACAATGTAAACTGATTTCCATAGTAAGTTTAGTTCACATCCATCACCATATGTAGTTACAATATTACTTTTCTCATACTGAGACCATTTTAGATCTTCTCTCTCAACAACTTTTAAATATGATATACCATATTATTAACTACACTCACAATGCTATTTATTATAATCCCATCATAACTTATTTATTTTATGACTGGGCATTTGTTGACCCTCTTCCCTCATTTTACTCACCCCTCACCTTTTGTCTCTGACAACCACTGACCTACCCTCTGATCTATGAGCTCAATGTTTTGTTTTGTGCTGTTTTTTTAGATTCTAAATGTAAGTGAGATCATATGGTATTTGTCTTTCTCTGTCTGACATTTCACTTAGCACAATGCCCTCAAGGTCTATCTATGTTGTGACAAATGGCAAGGTTTCTTTCTTTTTTATGGCTGAATAATATTCAAATGTCATATTTTCTTTATCCATTCATCTACTGACACTTAGGTTGATTTCATATCTTGTCTATTACACATATAGCTACAGTATGTGTGGCAATGTGTGTGTATAGTAGGGTATATATTATATCTTTTTGAGTTAGTGTTTTCATTTTCTTCAGATAAATACCCATATGTAGAATTGCTGGATCCATTTTTAAGGTTTTGAGGAATCTCTATAATGTTCATAGTCCCACCAAAAGTATCCAAGGGTACCCTTTTCACAACATCTTCCTTAACACTCGTTATTTCTTGGGGCCTCCCTGGTGGCGCAGTGGGTTGAACACTAGACTGTGAAGCACCTGCTGCACAGCAGCGCCGAGTTCGATCCCCAGCCAGGGAGGACACCAATATGACCCAGCAGACCTCTCCTGCCCTGCCTGCTGCTCCCCTCAGCAGTGTATTTCAGTCCATCTGCCTGTTCTGCTCCCCACTCTGTCTCTGGTGAAGCTTCTCATCTCTCGGGAGTCTGACCTGTACCCCAGATTTTGTACGCATAAAAAAAAAAAACACTTGTTATTTCTTGTCTTTGTGATAATAACTATTCTAGCAGGTATTGTGGTTTTGATTTGCATTTCCCTGATGATTAATGATGTTGAGTACCTTCTCATGTACCTGTTGGCCATCAGTATGAAAAAAAAAAATCTATTCAGTTCTGCCCATTTCAAAGTCAGATTAGTTTTTGTTTGTTTCATTTTTGCTATTAAGTTATATGAACCCTTTATATATTCTGGATATTAACCCCTTATTAGGTATTTGAGTTGTAAATATTTCCCATTCAGTAGGTTGTGTTTTCATTTAGTTGATGATTTCCTTTGTTGTACTTGTTACTTGCTTTTTAGTTTGATGTAGTACCACCTGTTTGTTTTTGTTACCTTTTCTTTCAGTATCTGATCAAAAAAATTATCACTAAGACTAATGTGAAGTTGCTTGTTGCTTGTTTTATTCTAGGAGTTTTATGGTTTCAGATCTTTCATGCAAATTTTGTTTAATATTCAAGTCCTTTTTTTTTTTTTTTTGAGTTGTGGTGTAAAATAGTATATGGTGTAAGACAGTGGTCCAGTTTCATTCTTTTGCCTGTGACTGACAGTTTTCCAACAAATTTTATTGATGAGACTGTCCTTTTTCCAATTGCAAATTCTTGGTTCCTTTGTTGAACATCAGTTTTGTTTTTATTTTCAAGGTTGTTTTGGCTATTTGGTGTGTTTTTTTTAATAGTTCCATACAAAATGTAGGATGGTTAGTTCTATTTCTTTGAAAAATATCATTGGACTTTTGCAAGGATTGCAGCTGAAACTGCAGATTGCTATAGGCATTCAGGACATTTTAATAATATAAATTCTTCCAATCTATGACCATAAAATAGCCTTCCTTTTTTTGAATTTATTTATGAATAAATACATTTATTTATGTCTTTGAATTTTTTCACCAAATATCGGTACATACATGTTTCATCTCCCTGATTAACTTCATTCCTGCATATTTTATTATTTTTTCTTTGATGCAATTGTAGGTGGGATTGTGTTTTTTGATTTATCTTTCTGATGGTTCATTGTTAGCATATAGAAACACATTAATTTTGTAACTTGCAAATTTACTGAATATATGAGTTCTAACAGTTTTTTTTTAATGAAGTCTAGGCTTTTTTGTATATAATAACATGTCTTCTGGATTTAGAAACAGTTTTATTTCTTCTTTTCTTATTTATATATCTTATTTCTTTTTGTTGCCTAGTTACTCCAGCTAGGACTTTCAATACTGTGCTTATTTTATTTTTTATGTTTTCAAAAGTTTGTATAATTTACATGTGCTGCTTTTATAGAAAAAGGCAATATTCACTAAAAGTTCACATTATATTCTTAATACTGATAAAAAGCTTTTGTGTTCTTGGCAGCATATTCCTATATCGCAAATGCAGTTGGTGACTGTTTTTTAAATTAACATTCATTTGGTTAAAGTGACAAATTGAAAACCAGTTTTCCCTAAAGCTTTTAAGTTTAATCTAAAAATAGTATTATTATAGCTATAAATCTAATAACTTAAGGAACTTAAGGAAAGCAGTATGAGGAGGTGATAATTTAATTCTTCACTATTAATAATGAGCCCATATTTGCATATTCATAATCCCTGAGTAACTGGGCAATGCAAAACTTAGTTTCCCCCTTTTTATAAAGTCCTCATCCAGATAAACAGGTGGGACTACATCAAACTTAAAAGCTTCTGTTCAGCAAAGGACACATTAGCCAAAACAAAGCGACAACCCACCAACTGGGAGAAAATCT
>JAGFMF010012143.1:322296-360273 GCA_019455555.1 Galemys pyrenaicus | reverse complement strand
ATGGGAACATGAGGGACTGAGGTGATGGTGCACTGGTGAGATGGTGATGGGGAATACATGGGGATTACAATTAATGGCAAGTATATGTAAATTTTAATAAAAAGAAAAAAAATAAAGTCCTCATCCCAGCATGACTTCATCCTAACTTAACTAATTATATTTGTAATAAGTCATTTACTACTTGACTTGAGGATGGACTGGGGGACATGAGAATGGTTCAAACTAGAACATCACCTACTAAACCAAGAGCTTTGATGTATTCAACCCCAGGAGATGGTATTCTACACTGTTCTTTTATCTCTTTATAGTGAATTATCTACCTTTAAAGCCATCTCAAATGTAAATCCTTTTGTGAAGGCTTTCCTAATTCACCCAGATGGCCAGTTACCATCCTTAAATCCAGAGGATGTTCTTCACATTAAGCTGTCCTTAATGTAAGGTTGTAATTTATCTGTCTCTTTTGAAACAGTTAAACCTTTCAAAGGCTGTTGCCAAGTTAATTCACCTTAATCTCTCTGGGGCTATTATGATATCTTACACAGTAAGTGCTCAGTCATAGTTGTTAATCCAATGAGTAATGCTAACATTCTCCTGTACTCTCTTAAGGTTCTCCTGATTTTCTGGCAAAGAGAGTCTTATGAAACTATTAATCTTACAAAACAGGAGGTTTTATGCTTAAGAATTTTAATATTAAAAATTTTCATCTTTCATTTTCTTTTTTCCTGTTAACAAGAATACATTTGTAATATGTTTAGCAAAAGATAAATGGGGGTTACTATTAACAATAAATAAAGAACTACAACAAATCAATAAGAAAAGAGCAAAAATGCTTTTTAAATATAAGATGGGAAAACCATATAAATAGGAATTTCAAGGAAGAGAAATTCCTAATGACTGAAGTATACAAGAAAATATAATATTATTTTTCATAAAGCAACATTTAAAAACAATTGAGGTAACATTAGTTTACAATACTATGTAGATTTCAGAGAAGTACAGTTTCTTACCTCAATAACCTGATATGACTCATCATGTCCACCAGCATGTGTCCAGTTGACATCCAATTGGATTTGCTTTTCTTAATCAAATAATAGAACCAACATGATATTTGCTGGTGAAACTAGCTGATGGCATGTCTCATATTCAGTGTGTAAAATTGGCCAAGTTTCAGCTTTGTGCAATTTCTTCTGCTTTCTGTCTAGTGTTCAACATTTCTAGAGGACATCCAGATGCTTGTGCAGCAGTAGATGGGTGCATGTTCTCAACACTTTCCAAAGTTAGTCTAGGCATCAGGTGTAGAAGCTGTGACTATTCTTTATTGTTTTCCTAAGGCCTGACATCTCAATCTATGTACCCTACTTTTGTGTTTCCACAAATTTATACCAGCTAGAATTTGAAGACAAATCCTGGGTAGGCCAGAGGTGAACGCTGTAATGTTAAATACATAAAAGTTCATTGAGCAGAGTCCCTGTGGTGGAAATGTGTGGGCAAAATGCAATTTTGATACCTCTCCCTTTTACTAAGATACAAGCCATTTAGCAGTCACAAATGACTTCACTGTAATGCAGTCAGCATTCCCAGAGTACCACCTTTCCATTTCTGTCAAGAAATGTAGTACAAAGGATAAATTAGCCCCTAAAAGGGAGAGAATAGAAATAATTCCTTAAACACTTCCTTTAAGCAGTTGCTTAAAACCTTTACCTTGCCTGCCTCCCTTATAGGCAGCTGTGTTATTTTCTGATTCTAATACTGATGATTTGCAGTCACAGAGAACAAGTTCAGAACTCTTTAAGTATTCTTTTTAAAACTTGCACTGCTGTTGTGAAATAAGTACTTGGTTAATTGCATTTTTTTCATTTTTCTAGGCAGGACCATAAGGTATTGAGTTTGATTTACCCTGAAAATAGAGTAATTTAATAAGGCACAGGATTGATTAAAGGACTGTAAAGTAACACGGTTTATTAACAGATATTCTAGAAAGCCTATATCATGATCTAAAAGACAAATGCCTTTGACAAATTCTTCTGACACTTTCAGACCTGAGATTTGGACAGCCTCCATGGTGGAGGCTAAAACCCTTTGGCTTTATAGGAGTAGCCCAAAGACATCAAATACCATGTCAAGTGAGTACAGTGGACAGCTCCTCTGGCCACAAGATTGGAGTGAAAAATAAACTGATTTCTTTTATTTTCTAATTTGGCTTTATGAAAATCTCCATATTTCCAAAATTGTTTTCAAATATTACAGCATCACTAAAAAAAGTATGTAACAGCTCAAGAAGAGCAGATGGCAAATCAGTATCTGAACATGTAGGCTTGGTTATGGTTTACCTCGCTCATACCCCACACGTGAGATATAGTGTAATTGACATATAACATTGTATACATTTAAGGTGTATAAATGATGATTTGATATGCATACATATTGTGAAATCATAGCCACAATAAGACTAGGTAACACAGTCATCACTTCACATAGCTACAGTTTTGGTTAATCAGAAAAAAATTTAAGATCTATTCGCTTAGCAACTTTCAAGTATAATACAACTTTGTCATAGTCACATTGTCTGTTGATTTTGATTTTTAATTTATTATAATTAATTTTTTTCCTTAGTCCATTATTTGTTCCCTCTACATTCCTCCTATAAGTGCAACCATCCGATATTTTTCCTTTTCTTTCTGGTCTATTTCACTTAGCATAATCCCAAAAATCTGAGACAACCCTCAGGGAAGGAGGAGGGAGAAGGAACAAAATGGGTGGGACGAGTACAAGGGACTATGGTGATGGGACACGGGTAAGTTGGTCATGGGAATTTCACAGGGATGAGTATATACACTGTACAATAATGTAAAATAAATATAAAATTAAAAAAAGAAAAAATTATAGTCACATTACTCTTGTACATTATAGCCATGTAACTCTTCACCTTATAACTAGAAATTTACACTTAACTTATCACTCCCCAATTCCACTACCTCTCAGCTCTTGGCAACCACTGTTGTACTCTATTTCTAAGAGTTTGACTTTTTAAGATTCTGCATAAAAGTGAGGTTATACAGTATTTGTCTAACTTAATTAAATTAGAAATATCTTCAATATCCGTTCATATTGTTGCAAATGACAGGTTTTGCTTCTCTCTTAAGGTTGAGTAATTTCCATTGTATATACATATCACATATTTTATTCATTCATCTCTCAGTGGACACTTATGCTATGTCCATATCTTGGTTATTGTGACTAATGTACCCTGAGCATTGGGGTACAGATATCTCTTTGATATAGTGATTTATTTCCCTCAGGTATTGAATTTATTTTTTCATAATAAACCTTAAACTTTCTACCTCTGCTCTGCCTTCAACTATGATCTTGTCCCAATTCTTACTGCATCCATGAAAAGATTACTGGCTTTTGATATCCTTCACAAGATCCCATGGTCTGAAAAGACAGTACACCTTCTTTCTAACTTAATTAACTACATAATTCTTACATTACACTTCAGCATTTTTTTCCATTGTGGATGCAGAGCCCAATTATGTGGTTGGTTGACCAAGCAGATGTCTAGGATGCCAGTCTTTGTGGAACAACAAACATTACTGGGGTGACTGAACATTTTTGATGATGAGATGACATTGGGAGAATTGTAATTACCCCAATTTCTCTTCCCACAATATTAATAATAGCAAACATCCATATGCTGCTAAATCTGTGCCAGGCACTTTTCTAAATGCACTAACTATATTGATTTCTTTATGTCACATCACAACCTTAAGATGTAGGCAATTTTATTTTTCCTATTTTACATATTTGTAAATTGAGGCATAGAGAGGTTATATAATTATCCAAAATCACACAGCTAAGAAATATTAGCTCTTGTACCTCATAAGGAGAAACTATAGATTTTAAGAGAGACTTACTTTTTCTAAGAGGTCCAACAATCTCTTAGAGAGGTGTCTGACACCTCTACTTCACACCCTGCAGGGCTTTGTTTCTTATTAAAATGGGTCAACTCAGGGAATGGTAATGTTGTGGGGTTTGTTTTTTTTTTCCTGCCTGAAGGTGTGTACAAGTCTGGGACCAGAACTATGCATAGCTGCCTGCTGCCAGGTTCTTTCTCTGTCCTTACCCCAGGCAGATTTCTACTCTCTTCCAAGTAAATGTGAACAAATGATCCAAGAATACAAGTTTGAAGGAGCAAGTATATTAGTCTCCTCAGAATGTTAAATTATTAGCCTGTGTGAAGAGCATATATATCTTTGTCAGGGGCTGCTCAGATTGAATGTATTTTAATGAAACTGGACTCTTAAAGTAATTCAATAAGAGAAAGAAAGGCAGAAAGCTCAGATGAAAGTAATGCAGCTGTTAGCATCAAGTTCTGAGGATAGGATGGTTTCCATTTTCCTAATCCATGAAAGCTTCATTTGATTGCTTTTGTTCTGTTAGGAGAGGACCTGGGTCTGTCACCATCTTATTGTTTTATGCTACCAGGGTTATTGCTGAGCCAGTGAAATTTTCCTTTTCAAGCAAAACATAAGTTCTTTACATCAAGATTCTCACAGAAGTTTTTACTTCTTGTAGTTAAGCTGTCTTAGGCAAGAGAACATAGAAATGTGCATTTATGTTTTGAAGAGGCTGTCTTACTTGCACTGAGGAACTTACTCATGCAGGGTTTAGATGTACACCATAAAGAATGTACTATTTTTAAGATTAGTTCCTTCCAACCTATCCTGCTTTTTGCATTAAAAAAAATTGCTTCTTAATCCTTATTTGGTTCCCTTATATTCCTCCTAGCGGAGGAACCAAGGAAAGGAATAAGAACAACAACAACAACAATAATAATAATAACAATAAAGACACAAAACCAAAAATGAAAAGACAAGGACAAATTGGGGACACTTGCTGGGAGGGAAGAGGGGGAGGGTTGAGGGCAGACGGGAGCACAGGGGACTGAGGTGATGGTGCACTGGTGTTATGGTGATGGGGAATACATGGGGATTACAATCAAATATATAGAAATTTTAAAAAATTAATAAAAAAAAGAATTGTTTCTTAAATTTCTGTTTCTGATAAGGATAGGATCAAAAATACCAGTTGATATTTTCAAGTACTCTATGGTATATATTTCCATGTTGCTATCAAATGTATTATCCTTTTCATTTCCAACAAACTTAACTTTAATCCCTCACCAGACAAATGTTTCTTGGTCCCATTAAGGCTAATGTGAATAGATGAAGTTACTAATTAGGTAGTAAGATTTCAGGCAGGTCAAGAAAGGTTGTAGTCCTAGATATTTCTCTCACTTGGATGCAGCCTGCTATTTCATTATTAGCATTTCTTCCTTCAGTTTCAGATTTTGTGTTAAGAGATATGTATTTCAAACTATAAGCAATTTGCACTTCAGTATAAAGGGTTTTTCTAAGAGCAGGTTTAAGAGATCAAGAGCCAGATACATGATAGACTGAGGTCAATGAAGGTACTACTACTGTGTAAAAAGCATTGTGTGTGTACATGTGTGTCTGTGTTCAGATAGTCTAAAATGATCCAAAAAGCCAAACCACCAAAACTAACCTATTTTCCAACTTACAGAAAAATACAAAGATGATCATTTCAGTAAACAAATTCATGTAATCCAAGGATTCAGGGGATAGTCTGTAAAGAAGATGTCTTTTTATTTATGTTTAGAGGGAGTAGTACTTGACAAAAAAGCTGTGATCTCTTATCTACATGAATTTGGTCATTGGAAAGCTTAGATTCTTAAGGCTTACATGGAATTTCAAATTTTCTACCACTTTTTCCCCACAAGTAAACTCATATCCATATGAGTATGGATGATGGTTATGAAGATATCCATAACATGTCTCCCCAAGACTCTTAGAATTGATACCCCACTGAAATGCAGATTCTTTTTAGCTGAGATCAATTGAAACCCTGTTGGCTAAGGAGAAGCTATTTGTTCTTCCATATTTGGAAGAAGTAGTAAATAATTACTACTTCCTTAGTTAACTAGAAGGATGAAGATTGGCAATATTATAAAGAAATAAGATTATCTGTAAAAAATGTCTTCTTTATCTGAGAGATCTATATTTGCAGAGTAAATATCAGTCACCTCCTAGTCATGTGAAATACCTTCCCTCTCCCCTTGGCAGCCCATCCTTTCATTGAGGATGTAAGCCTTCTTTCCCCATACAGAGATTGGAATTCTTATCACCCATGTAGAATCTCAGGTACACGGTATCAAATTAATTCTTTTCTTCTGCCAACCTGTCTGATGCCATTTTTATTACTAGACCAATCTAAGAAGAGTGCACATTCAAATTCTTGGTCTATAATATCTGGACATGCCAATGCTTCCCTGAGCACAACTTTTTTAGTTATCTACTTAGAAAGGCATACTACACACAGAGAACTGCCTGGCGATTCTGGAGTCAGAGTAAAGGAAAAATTCTCTACTAAGATATGTTCTAGTTAACCCACCTACCTATTAACTTCTTTTCTTTCCCTCCTGGAAGAGATATATGATGATTATATCACATTGTTTCCTAAAATGAAATTCCTTTGTACTTGATATTTATCGAGGTCATGTTCCAGAAAGACCTGATAATTATTTCTAAACTACAATCAATCTTACTTCAATTAAAAACAGTATCTCCTTCCTGTTAGTTTGGTATTTTCACCCTACCTGTAATTCACACTAGATGTCACATGACACAATCACAAATGCTGGAATGCAAAGGTGTGATTTTTTAGAAGATGGAAATTAAGTACCCATTTCCACAAGGTAGGAATAAAAAGCTAATCATATAAATAAATTCAAAGTCATGGATTCATTTTCAGGTAAATATCTTCCCATGTCAACTGAATCAATCCAGAAGTTTCACTGCTTTGCTGCTATCCTCCCTGGAGACCATATAAATTTCAAAATTCCAATGTGGCTGACCTATCGTGACTTTTGGTCCTGGCGTGAAGGGTGTGTCAGTCTGGCTAACCCACTATGCTGTTTCTCTTTGATTATGCTGAGGTGTAGCCTGTCTCACTTGGTTTTGGGCATCCATTTCTAGGCCTGCTACATCTGAGTATATATGAGACCCCAGCTTGGACCTCTGAGGGAATTCTGCATCACCACAGCTCAATATCAAAATCAATCAGTCATTTCTGTGTTCCTCCTGTTCTATTTCTGTGTTCCTCCTGGGGAATTCTTACCTGCCTTTTCTAACTACAGCAGAGGCAGACATCAATAACGCCAATATCTCTGTCAGTTTCTATTGTACTTGAGACTCCTTTTTGAGACCACAATATCCTAGGCTACACCCTGATAGGCAAGGCAGCATGCCTTTTCTTATAAGACCTAGGACTTCTATCAGTGTTTACATAATATATCCTCAACTGCAGATTGAATCTAAGGCACCAACAATTACTCCAGATCCCTGAATTCTGCCTTTCTACTCTTTGGTTGAACATTTGTCTCTTGAGAGCAGGAAACTGCTCTTAAATATTACTGTTAATTAATTACTCTATGGTTCATGATATAAATATTCTGCTCTCAGCCCACCTTGGCTATAAGGTCTTTTCTTTATCAAAAATTTTAGCTCATACAACAAAAGAATGTTCATTTACATTGTTGAAAATATATGTTGGCCATTTAGTAATAATTTCTGTCTGTTTTTTATCACCCATGAAGATAAGCACAGGAAGATAGTTTCAGTTTTCTTGGGGAGCTGTTCATAGGGTAAACTTTCCCTTACTTTACTCCTCATCATCATACCTTTTTCTAAGGATTATTTCCATAAAAGTCATCACAAAGTAATCCGTTTTGTCATTTTTTAAAAAACATGTATTGCTTACTAAATTTACTAATTTGTCAAGATTACTTAATTTAAGGATTGTGAAAGCCACTGGATGATTAAGAAGGTGATTTTATTCAAGTTCACATTATAAGACTATTCATTAATGAAGATCATCTCAAAAAAGAGGGAGAAAATATGGTATGTTAGGGGTAAGTTAAGAAGAACGTTATAAGGAAGGATGGGCAGTGAGTCTTATGAGGTTGAAGAGGAGGTTGAACCCATTTTATCTTGGACATTGAGGGAAAAAGTGGGGTTGTCCTTTGTTGTTATCCATTTCCAAGGACAGAAAGAGGATTCAAGTTCAACAATGTTAGTCCCAAATTTTGTTCAAGAAGAATATCATTCTTCATTCTATCAGATCACTCAGAATTAAGGGAAAAAAAATCTTTTACAAGCTCTTAGTAAAGCAGATAAATGTAGACAAAAACTCTTCTTGAAAATATTATAAGCACACCAAACTTTAATTAAGGTTAAAAATAGTAAATAAAATTCCCTTTTCCATTAAGTTTCTGTATCCATTCAGTTTTTGTTCTAAAAACAATAACCAATCACTTATGAGAAAACACTTTCTTTTTATTTTTAACAGAAACACATCCTGCATATCAGATACACAAAGTTGTACTTCCATGCTCCCTGTGTTATTTCTGACATTCACTTACACATCTATGTTAAATATGACCTCAGTAACTTATGTTTCTCAGAGAAAACCATGAGGCAGATAACTGTGAACTGTCTGTCACACACCAATACTTTTCGGCAGGTAAGCTGAGTTAATGAATACACAACACACACTTTCCTATAGCCATATACATTGCTGTAGTAGAACTCATCAATTTAGGGAAACATGTTCATTGACAGACTCAGATAATTTCCATGTAACATATAAACTTAAAATTTTGTTTATATGTGAATATTTCAGTAATTCATCTGACTTTGAAATTATCTAGGTATTCAATAAATACCTATTAACTAACTCATTTTAAAGTAAATCTAAGAATTTAAATTTTCAAAAAGATCTTAATAATTATTCCATGCTGACATAGTACAAAACATAATTACTATTGTATTAGTTTGCCAGCATAGCTTTATTTGATAAAACACAAATTTATATTTTTCATAATTTTAAGCATTAATAGTCTAAAACATTAATTAATATATGACTTTAGGGTACCTTGGGACCCCTAAAATTGCACACTCTAAAGGGATCTGTCATCTACTGCATAAAGACAAAGACAGACTCCAGTGTAAAAGAATATTAGTACAATAATGTGCATAGAGAGAGAAGAGAAGAAGAAAGGCTATTCCCAATAAAATGCCCAGAATTACCCAACCACTCATGGGCAAATGCTCAACCAAACAGAGTTGGCTGAAAGCAGGATTGCAGAGGCCTGAAAGCGTGCCACAAGTCTAATGCATCTTCTGGCAGAGAACTATAGGAAAGATGTTCTGAAACAGGTCCCAGAAAACTGGGACAAAAGGAGCAAAGTCAAGATAACAGCTTTCATTGTCAGCATCCCCTTGCATCTCTCACCCACATCTCTTCCAAGTGTCTCTGTATGTGTCTCATTCACATGTCTTTACCCCCTCTTCTTTCCATCAGTACTAAGCTACAAGTCAGGCCACACAACAAGCATTCTCTCTTGCCCTAAGGCCACCTGCTTTTTCTGTTATAGAGCTTCACCTGGGCTCTCAGGTTCACCTGTCATTAAGTAAGGTGTAGAACATGGTAGATCCCAATTTTATGATGATGTCTCTGTAACAGAATTCTAGTTTAATCAATCAATAAAGTTTGCACAGAAAATTCCCAAGTGGAATAAAAATCAATGAATATGTTATTATTAATCAGAGAAGACATGATTACTTTATTCAAAACCAAAAACATTAAACTTCTTTTTGCTAAAACCTTATTTAAATTATGTGGAAAAATTCCTAAAACATAACCAATTTGGTTCCTATAAAGATAATGTTTCAGTCTAGCACACTGAAAATATTTGCTATCCAATTTCTGGCAATTTTAGGAATATTCAATTTATATAAGTGCTAATTTATCACTAAGTCATCAGAAAACAGTTCCTTTAAGAAATTTTATAATCTAATTTAGTGATCCCCTCTTGAGATAGAGAAATATCACATATGCAATGTGAGGTATGTGTCTTTTTGAGACAGAGTTGCACAATTACACAGTCAGAGAGGTTTTGTAGCTTCAGTTGTGAAATCCAAGCCACAAGTCAAGTGAAAATGCATAATTTCAAAATTCACTTCCATATCCAACAGCTATAATCTTCACAGTGGGTATGAATCATTGGTTTATTTGAGTTCAATATAGATAAGTAGCCAAACAGGAAAGACTAACAAACTGCATTGTCTCCTATTTAAGACCAAGATGGCTATAAATCATTAATTCATTTATAGAGATCACCAAATGGCCAGTCCATGAATCCAAATGAAACCAGCACTAATCAAGAGAGTACACCAAAGGAATCGAAGTCAAATCCTTGCCATGTATCGCATGGACAGAGTGCAAGCTTGCCAGTGAAGATTTAAGCTCCCTGAGCAGCCCAGACTACTGTAAGGGAACTCAGAGAGCATGGAGAGACCTTGTGGCCTAGGTGCAGGAATGCAGTCTGAAAACCTGGTGTTAGCCTATCCATGTCACACTGCCCATACTGAAAGATCAGAGTACTAGAAAATTAGGGAGATGATTCTATTCAGGCCATGGCAGTAGAGGTACATTCAATAATGAGGAACATCTCAAGGATGAAGGGGAACATCTGGGGTTTCATAGAAACAAATGAGAGCATTATGAGGAAGGATAGACAATAAATCATAAAGGATCCATGGGCACAAGGATGCTGTTAACCCCCAAGGCTGAGATGCAGTGCCACATTCTTATCCCCTCACTTTCTAGTAGATTTCAACTGGTAAAGGGATTTAGGGGTTGAGGTAGGTGTGAGGAGGCAGACCTGTATAATTAGGAAAAGTTATTCAAATGATATTGATTACACAACCTGCCAAGTGAAAATCACTTATCTACTTGGTAAGTTCCTTAAGGTCAGTAAATATATAATCATATAATGGGAAGTTATTTAATTACTCCCAGCATCTCTCTCCTAGTCAGCAAAGTTAGGAAGTTGTAGACAGGTACAATGATGTTCATTACATATTTATCCTTAAGAAACAAAAGACTGATTAGGGAAACCAGAAAGAGTCAGATAAAACCAAATTCAAAATATATGCCTTGAAAACAGATACAGGACTGAGACATTCAGTGGGGGAGGGGAAGAGAGTCAAGCATAAGTGTGGAGGGAGTACAGAGGATTATGGTGGTTAACTAGGGTGCTTTGGTAGTGGGAGTGCTATGGTTACAGCACTGGAAGGAGGGGACCCTGTACTTCCAAAATACAACAATGTGAAACTCAATTAAAAAAAAATTTGAAGACCTCCCTGGTGGCACAGTGGGTTGAGGGACACACTGGGAATCATCCACTGCACAGCCACGTGAGTTCAATCCCTGGCCATGGAGGGGACCCACATGGCGCAGCAGACCTCTCCTGCCTCACCTGCTGCTACCCTCAGCAGTGTACTTCAGTCGATCTGCCTGCTCTACTTCCCCACTCTGTCTCAGGTGAATCCTCTCACCTCCACGCCTCTGGCCTGTAGCCCAGCTCTTCTATGCATAAATAAATAAATATTTTTTAAAAAATTGAAAAGAACATTAAGTGTATGCCAACAAGGAATAAATAAAATGCTTTATATTAACACAGTAGGATACAGCATGGCAGTTAAAATATAGTAATCTGACATATCATGACAGATTTTGCATTTATAATGTTAAAGAAGAGAATAACCACAATGTCTCACATATGTAAACTTAAACTCAGAATTCAGAAATATACCATGAATCATATGTAAAGAGAACCATTTTTAAACTGGAAAAGAATTAGAACTAATCAAAGTCTTACCACTAGTTGTAAGTGGCTAGTGAATATTTAGAATGTAGCTAATCTACAGTAAAATGTGTAAACTACTCGCTGATTTGGAAGATTTAGAAAAAAAACAAAAGAAAGAAAACCAAGTAGTTCATCAACACTTTGTGTTAATGTTGATTAACTGTTGAAATCATATTTTCTATATATTCTGTAATTTAAAACATATTATTCAAATTAATCTCACCCACTTTTTCCTTGCTACCAGGAGGGGTTCCGTACAGGATATCGTTTCGGGTTCCCATTGTAATTTAAAAGGAAACTTTCACAATTTTTGAAATCTAGATATCCTGTAAATGAAGGCGGAGAATGCCCTCAAATTCCTTGCAACAGTAACCCACTCAGGTGGCACTAACTTTGATTTCCACTTGGAAAAAAAATATACAAATAGGAAAGTGTTAACATCTATATTATAAATGGAAAAATGTTGTGGCAGCTTGTGGCACTGTTGCCGCTGAAAACCTGACTGATATCAGTCATATCCCCCAGGGATACTGGCCGGTGGGTGAGCTGTGCTGAGGTTTGCTGCTGCCAAGAGGGTCACTCTGTTGAGGCCGCCTCACTCCTGGAATCTTCACTAATCAGGTTCAGGCCTTCCAGGAGTTGCCGTTCCCTTACTGATCCCACTGCTGACCACTCGCCTCACAGAGGCGTCTTCTGTTACCCTGCCTTCCCTTGCTTTGCCTAACAGGACTCTCCTCTGCACTACGTGGGCATCCTCATCCCACAGAGTAACATGGCCTCACTCAGTGGCACAGGTGGAGTCTGGCCGACTTTCTGCGCATGCGCGGCACCAAACCTTGTACACACTCGCGGGAGGTCCTGCCGGATCTCTGTGTCCACGGAGACCCATAAGAAATTGTCCCTGGATTTGTCCTTGTCTTTTCATTTTTGATTTTTGTGTCTTTATTGTGGGGAGAGAAGAGGGGGAGGGTTGAGGGCAGACGGGAGCAGGGGGACTGAGGTGATGGTGCACTGGTGATATGGTGATGGGGAATACATGGGGATTACAATTGATGTCAAATATATATAAATAATTTTAAAAAATGAAACTCAACCAATTTAGCCTCCAAAACACCAAGGACTGACCAAACACTGAGATTCATAAGATTTAGAGAACACATTCCAATCTACTCAGAAGGATAAGGGCAGAAGCCCCAGCTTGCCAGCAGGACAGCATCAGGAGTTCCTCTTATGAGGAGTCCTTGAGAAACCCTTATTTTATCTGTGGAGCAAGGTACCGGGAGATGAGATCTACATTGGGAAATGCAGGGTCTACTACAGTACAAGAATATCTCTTTTTCTGTTTAATTAAACTTTATATACTTTCTTAAAAAAAAAAGAAAAAGAAAAAGAAATTGTCCCTGGAGATTGTCCTTTAGAAAGGGACAGCAGGCCGCTGAAGAATGGTGGTGAGCAAGACGGAAGTTCAGAATGAATGAATACACAAGTACTCAACCTGAGGTCACAAATCAGTTCCTATCTAGCAGTTCCCTACTGCAGTTCCCACCGAATGGGTAAGAACAACTACTTAGTGGTCATAAAGTCGTTCTTCCACATAGAATATGGAAATAAAGTTGACCAGAAAAAAAAAAAAAACAGCTCTTGAAAAAAAATCATTTCTGTCTGTTTCTTAAGGAGACTGCTGGACATTTAAAATTATAATTGTGTCTTCATCATCTTTCTGATGGACAGTGCTGGGCTAGAGGTTTGCATCGTAATCCAGCACACAGAAACTTTAGGGGACAGACGTACACTTGGAGCATTTAACAGGATCTTTATTTTGGTAAACTTTAATTGTGTTAAAAAAATACTAGCAGCAAATATGAAAAAAATGTTGTAGTTGCCAAGTAGCAGGATAGAGATGATTGCTATATGTCAAATCTTTTTAATTTCTCAAAAGGAAAAACCATAAAATAAGTTTTTATATTAAACAGTCTAGGTAAAATAATTATTTTTCTTTACAATGTCTTTCCCAAATCATTCAAAAACTTGGATAATTCTCACTTCCTTATTTTGACTAGATAAAATGAGCAGTGCACTGCAGTTTATTAAAAACTAGGTATGGCCTCAGATCACTTATATTTTCTTTGCTTTATTTCTTTTTTTTTTTTTTAAGATTTATTTACTTATGCATACAAGAGCTGGGATACAAGCCAGAGTCGCCAGAGGTGAGAGGAATCACCAGACAGGGTGGGGAGCAGAACAGGCAGACTGACTGAAACACACTGCTGAGGGGGGGCAGCGGGTGAGGCAGGAGAGGTCTGCTATGCCATGTGGGTCCCCTCTCTGGCCGACAGCAGGGATTGAACTCGTGCTGCAGTGGCTGCGGTTTGCTTCATAGTGTGTTGCTTAACCCACTGTGCCACCAGGGAGGCCCTCTTTTTTTTTTTTTTTTTCCTATAAAATGAGTGGTTGAGAATTTCCAAGATTTCTACAGCTCCTAGAGAAAACTGATTTGTTCTTCATGTATCGTTCCAGGGGTTTACTATGTCAATCATGTCATAAATTATTACAAAATGGCTGTATTTTAGTGTTTCTAGTAGTGGCCATGACATTGACATAATGTCCTTCATGTAACTAAGTCTGATGAGCTTGTTTTAGAAATTTGGTATAATTTTAATTTAATGGCAATGAAAAAATTGGATTTTTTCATTTGTTTTTCTTTATAATAAAATTTGCCTTTAACTTGAATCAGGTAAAGTCAGTACAACAGACTTTTATGCAGATTTAGTCACTGTTTTTAATCTCTTAAGCTGCAAGTCCATTTTCTTCACATTTAATAATTATTTTTCTTTTCACTGTCTTTTCCAAAGCTACTAATTATAGCTTCACATCTAAATGGAGAGGAAAAATAATTCCTCCCTTCCTACTACCCCCCTCTCTTTTTTTGTTTCCTAATCTATTTTTTCCTTTTTTTCCATCTAAGAAATATTTTGACTGGTGGTACTGAATCACTACTCAAAGATATGCAAATATGAAAACTAGATGAGAGTAGAACTTAGATAAAGCTCATTTAATAACTTTTTAAAAAAATATTTTCAATGAGACATGAATGTAAGATATAGGATCCACACTGGAGAGTTCACATAGGCAAGTAATAGCCTCTTGTTAAGAGCTTTAAAGCTAATTTATCATTTTAATAGAAACTAAAATTCTGAAGTTTCATAAACATAGTATTTAGCACTAAAGAACACAGAATTTTTTCTTATGGCTAAACTCATCCAAACAAACCAACTCTGATATGTGTGAGGCACATTTTACTGTTTATTTTTAAAACTGAACATTAGAAACCAGGGGAAATAAAAGTATTTTCCTTTCTGAAAACTTACTCACCAGTCTGTATCCATGAAGGATTTGTCTTTTCATTACCCTCTTCAGATTCCATATTCTAAAACAACCAGACAACTTAAGACAAACCACTTTTTATCTTGCTAAACAAAATCATATTCAATTTCTTTCACTGCATATTCACACTTCTCTGCCACCATTGTTTCCAGTATAGCATCAAAATGCACAGCAATTATAACTTTACCAAGGGAATTTACTTCTATTTTACAGAGAAAACTGGGAGGTAGATCATGGGAACTGTTTGTCATGTATAAACGGGGTTTAGCAGAATAGCAAAACTTATGAATACCATAACTTTCTATAGCCACCCCGCTTCCTCACATTCTTACACTGGAAGAATTGAATACATTTGTTAATGTAACATAACATGTCAAGATAGAAGCAAAGTTAAGTCCACTTAAAATTATGCTTAATATTATATATATTTTTAATGATTTATTTATTTATGCACACAAGAGCTGGGATACAGGCAAGAGTGATAGGAGGTGAGAGGATTCACCAGAGACAGTGGGGAGCAGAACAGGCAGATGGACTGAAACACACTGCTGAGGGGAGCATGGGTGAGGCAGGAGAGGTCGGCTGCGCCATGTGGGTCCCCTCCCTGGCTGAGGATTGAACTCTAGTGGCTGTGCCATGGATGCTTCACAGTGCGGCGCTCAACCCGCTACACCACCAGGGAGGTCCAGTATTATATGTTTTAAAATGTAATATTATTTAAACATTATTTATGTAGTCAGCTTTTATTCATTAGCTAACTGAATTTAATATTAACCCCGTTTTAAGTTACCTAAGAGTCTTGTATATTATGTTCAAACAGAGACACTATAAAATATGATTAGTTATAACACAAAATATTTTCAGAATAAAAGCTTAGTTAACTGAATACTAATCAACATTTTCATCGTCTTAAGTACTATGTAGGAATAACATTAGCTTTTACTAGATAAATAATTCAATATAAAATATTTAGACTGTTCAGATTGTTTATGAGAAAAGAGTCATTAGAAAAATTAAACTTGTATTTGTAGTTCATGCTGATAAATTTGAGAATGAGATATAACTGCATATTTTCTTTATAAAACCCAAGTTATTAAATCAAGGATACTTAGGTGAAATTGTATTCTTATATAAAAATACTTTTGAGCTGATGTTTTCTGTAAGAATTTTTTCTTAAAAGTTTCAACAGTAAAACTTTACAAATTCAATTCCTTATTTTCTGCAGCGTTTAGAAATCTAATCACTATGAATTAGTGCAAACAAAGCTTTAAATTAAGATACAGTATACTCTATCAAACCCCTTGGAGATAGGAAAACACTGACATATTGGACTTTCGTTATTTCTCATATCACAAAGAAAAGCTCTATATCTTCCACCCAAATAGCTAGAACATAAAACCAAATTCCTATCACTACTTCCACCAAATAGTGATCATCAGTTGTGAATGGTCAAGAAAAAAACAAAATCACAAAACCAATAGAAAGTGGAGGGGAAATCTAGAGAACCAACAAATGTAAAGATGTATTGGCACCTGGTAGGAGCCAAAAAAGTTCAGTTACTGTGCTTAAATAGCCCATTTTTCTAGCAGTACATTTATTTGACTCTATCCAGAGAGTCTCTTTGGTTATCTTTACACAACAAATTTGGTATACTAAATGTATTGATCTTTTTAAAGATGCTTTTAAAAACTTTTTCATGGCAGAGCACTTTAGATATATATATATATTATAAAAAGAATAATGTAATGAAATCCATGTAACTATCACTGAACTTTAACAGTTGTCACTCATGTCATTTTCTTTCATCTGAAATCACACCTACGTCTTCCCTTTTGATTATTTTGAAACAAATCTAGCATATAAATTTCTTTTTCTCCAGATATTTCATAAACCAATGTATATCAGTTAAAAAAAAGATTTTTTAAAAATCATGGCACCATTACTGAATGTCACCTTTGTCCCTATAGTTTATTAGAATCCCTTCATATTATCATGTTTCCAGGCAGACTTGAAAAGTTGTTAATTGGCCTATTACTATATTCTATTGATATTTTGTTTAAGTCAGAATTTAAAGTAGGTCCACACCTTTTATTTGGTTGTTTTATCTCTGATGTTTCATTGAATCTATGGATTCATCTTTATCTATTTCTTTTTTTTCCCTTCTGTTTGTTGAAGAAACTGGGTCATTGATTCTTAAATTTTCCATATTTAAAATTTTGCTGATTTGTTTAGCATAGTTGTCTACTATATTGCCTATTACCTATTAGTTATCTATAGATACTTGCATGTTTGATATTTGATTAGATTTTGTTTTGACTTATTGGCAAGAATGTTCCTAAGTGATTTGTGTTCTTCCATCAGGAGGATTTATTATGTCTCTGTTTTGTGATATTAAAATTGATCAGTGGATTCAGGTATCTGTTTGAAAGTTTCATTATTAAGCTCCCCCCCCAAACTCCCTTTTTAATTTTTATCTAAGAGTAATGCACAGATACCAGTATTTCATTAAGGATTACAAAGTAGTGATGCTTTATATTACCTTCATGATGTATTAGCTAGAATGCTACCATTAAAAAAAAGACTTTTCTTTGAATGAGGAGATGACATCAATGGTCAAATTTTTGCTTAAGGAGAATAAGTCTGATAGTAACATGAAAAATGGGTAAGAAGGTGAGCTATGGAGACAAAAGTAAGTCAGGATGACCTGAAAAAAGTAATAATGGGAGGAAAAAAAAGGACTTCATCAAACTGAAATAGGCAACTGGCTGATCTCAGAGAAAAGAACCTGGTACCTAGGGACATGTTGGTACCACTATAAGTAACACAGAGAGCTAGTGGTTTATAGAAAGGGAGAGATGATGGGTATTATTGTGTCTGCTTTCATCTTTTTGTTAATACAGGCATTTCTCCTTGCTGCATTTTCTATTGCTTTGGGGAGTCTGATTTTTAAGAGCTTCACAGTGATTTCTGTCAATTCCCTCAGGGATCTCCCTCATGATCTAATATTTCTCACCATCTGGAAAGGGAAAGACTTTCCGGACATCTAACCAGAATTTTTATTCTTCACATTTCCCTTTCTGAGCTGCAAACACAATCATTTCAAGAGTTTATGGTTAGGCATTTGATCTTTTTAAATTTGAGGAACCGCTGTGATGACTCAGCTAATTTGGAATTCAGAAGGTTTTCTCTGAGGGTCTTTTAAGTACATAAACAAGGGCATTTTATTCCATTCCATTGCCCCTACTTAACCTTTTTTTTTCTACCCCCATAAAAGATTCTTCTCCCTCCTGCATTCTTCAATTACTTAGCTGTCATTTCCAAGCCTGGTCTCCTGCTTGACTAACCTATATGGACAGTATTTTGTTCTGTGGGTCTTTGTCCATAAATCACTCTCCCACTTTCTAATCATATATGTCCCTATTTCTTTAATTCCCTTGAGTTAATTTGTATTTCTCTGGCATCATTGTGCCCAGGCTTGTATTCAGGATTCCGGGGAAACTTATCAAAGACTCAAAGAGAAAGTTTTCTTCTTTGCTCCATTTGGTCAACATTCCATAAGCCTCTATTGCATTGCCTCCCAATCCATTAATTCTGTAACGTTTATCAATATTCTTCCCTTATACGGGGAAAATCACATTTAACTTAAACACACAATTCAGAAATGAGGAAATACTTTATTTCTGCTTTATTCTGATTGTACTATTACTTGGCTGAGCCCATGCATTTAGAGATAGGTCACAATTAATTGTATCACAACTTAAACACATATACTTTATAAAAATTGAATTTTTAATGTGAACTATTAAAAAATGTACCAGTGGAGCTGGATGCATAAAATAATCTATGTAGGGACTTTCTTGAGAAGTAAAGAAAATTTTTAAAAATAAATAGCAACTGCTAATTAATCTATTGAATTTACATATTGAATTGTTGCTAACTGTTATGGCGTCTGGAGACATACACCAGTTTTCGTTTGTAATATTGTTATGAAAAACCTCTGAACTGAGCAGAGAATCAAGTTTTACTGACCATGAGATTTTTAAGAATAAAGGATGGGGAGTGAGATGGACTAGTTACATACTTTCCATGGGACATGTCTGCTATTGAATAATAAAAGTATCAGTGGTTTGGTGAGGTGATTTATGCTTTAATATACTCAACACTGGCCCTGGTCTACTGTTTCTCACTACTAGCCGAGAAGGGAAGTTGCTGAGAAAAAGGGTTTTGTTTGGGTTTTTTTTTTTTTGTTTTTTTTTTTTTGGAGCTGTCTCAGAAGTGACTTGGAGCTTGTCACAGTATTTCATGAACCTTCCAATTGTGGAAAAACAGTCTTTATGATGGACGGTATATACCAATGTAATGGGTATCATGATATCCAACTTTCATGCTGTGTGTAAAATGGACTGAGTGAACTTTGAAAAAAAAATTTTCAATCTCCTCTCTCTCCGTCTCTCTAGAAGAAACCAGGTCATCTGTAGCAATTTACAGATAAAAACATAGTACATGGGACATCTAATGTGGGAGCTACCCCCAGCCCCACCTCAGTCTCTGAGATGGATATGGGACACTGTGTTCTCTAGCTCCTCTATGGGACAGCAAACATGTTGGGATGATTTATATTATGGAATAAAAACTGAGTCAAGTTTTCTGCATCCCAGATCTAGTACAGTCCTCACAGAGGTGACAGAACTGATTTGCTGACCAACACACTGCAGTCTTCCGGGTATTTAAAGTGAGTAGCTTTGCTTATGCAAAGTTGAGTCTGTTATAATTGGCCAGTTGTAAATATTTTTGACATCCATCCTGAAAAAACACACCTTACCAAATTAAATAATGAAAGCATTCTTGATGTAACGCCTGAACTATTCAACTCTGCTTATTCAGAAAGATAAATTGAGTTTTATTAAATTAGAGCTTCTACCTGATAGTGTATTTACATATGATTTTCAGTTTAGCTAAGTCCTCCAGAATGAGAAAAGACCCAGTTAATGAGAAGCAGTTGTTTAATTGATGGGGAATTCTTGTTGGTTTTATTTTATTTGGCCTGGTATGTATTAGGAAGTTGCAAATATAAAGAACAAGATAATCTTTCTGAAGTGTTTATGAGGTGACTCAATTTTTTTGTTAAATCCAAAGTGTAAAGGTCATATCTGGATTGAGGGATTCCAAGCAAATCACATGGAGAGGTCCTATACCATATTTAAAACCTGTTAATGTCTGGTTAAAATGAACTTCCCAGGTAACTAATGGGGAGGGAGGAGGAAATAAATCTCATGAGTAGTATAAATAGAAGATGAGGTAGAAAGTTGTACAATATATAGTCTTGGTCCCATCTTGTGCTGGGGAATTTGAGAGGTTGGGGATATAGACTGTGTGATGGTGTTTATTTCCTCCCATTGCTCACTTTGTATGTCACTATCTGGTCCCACAGAAGCCAGAATTTATTTCTCTGATTTGCCACTGAAAACCAAGACTAAGTGTGTAGCCAGAATGTTGTTCTAAAGGGTGAGAAATCTCTAATAGCCCCAAATGTCTGTATCTTAAAACAAACTTTCCAATTCAACCACTGACTACTAATTCTTGATTTTATTTCTTAACCTATTTGCTTTTTCTGATATGATAAACCCTAAGAGCATAAATGTGAAAGTCACAGAATTCCTTTTTTCTTCTTTAATGCCCAAATGATTGAAAAAATTAGATGACAATGCATATAATTCAGACTATGATCCTATGGTGAAGCTGGATTTGTGATATATCACACAATACTTAAAGATTTGGTGCCTTGGTGGTAGGCACCACCAAGTGCCTGTATCTGAGGGGTGTGATACTATCCTATAAAATGTTTCAACCAATGTTACCTCAATAAAAAAAGAGAAGAAAATTTAATAAAGCAGTTACTAAAATTTAAAAAAAATCAGCTAAGTGACTTAGGTGTTAACTTTGTTTTTCATATTATAGTTGGACAAGAAGTCCCATAATAAGAAGGAAGTCAATCTAGGAATTGTTATGATCTGCATAGCACAACAGACTGAAAATAATGTCTGGCGCCAACAGGTATCCATTAAAGAATATACCCATGAGTCTGAAATTGCCAGAATATGCCAGTGTATGTGACTCATCAGTAATGAACTGTAGAGACAATTAGCTAAATCCATCTAATTTGTTGAACTTCACTGCTAGAATTTTAATTTGCAAGTAAAGTGGCTGCAGCTGTTCTGTCTTTCATCCTATGTAAAACCTTTAACACGATATCCTCCCCATAATAAATTAACAGTACTGAATTTAGGCGAAAGTTCTGTGATTCAGTGGGACTAAGTATTTCGTGCTCTAAATTAAGTGAAATATCCATGCAAGCAAAAGAAATCTCTAAACTGACTCTGGATGTAACTTCAGTCCTTCCCAAGTGATTGTGTCAAGCTGTGTTGGATTAGAACACAAAAACTTAGGTTAGATTGCCGGTTAAGTGATGCTGTTGCATTATGGTATAAATTGTTCAAGGTGTAAAATGACAAGTTCTTCATGATACCGCTAACGACCCCTAATAAGCAATGCTTCTTTTTGAAAATTCACTCATTTCAGTGCTTTTTATGCCTTTTTCCATAATCCCTGTAAAAGTTACAGAGACCAAGCAAATAATTATTGTTAAGGAAAGCAAGTCTGTTATCTCATAAAAAATGAGATATTCTGTATTATAAGAAATCAAGCTATTATCATCACTATTCTTTGTTTTTAGTTATTTTGAGCAAATCTTAAAAGTTACTTAGAGAAGTCCTTGAAATTTTCCTTTTGTATTTTTTTATAATATAAATTAAAAAGTTAAGGTTTTGATGGCTGTAACCACAATATTATAAGGTAATTTATGGTTGGTAAGTGATTGTGCATCATCTGCTTGTAGTTTTCATATCTGGTAGGCTATTTCGCATCATTTTTATTTGTACTACTATCTGTGTAATAACACAGGTATAAAATGACAAGTGACAAGTTCTCCACAGTACAGCATATACACACACACACATACACAAATATCTAGACTAACATAACAAAAAATAAAATCAGTTCCCACTCTTCTCCATGTGTTCTATGTGCGTCTCAGTCAGTTCAACCAAAAAATCATTAATTTAAAAAAAAGATACTGATTGCTCCATCAGTTAGGATGCCACTGTATATGATAAAATATTTTAGAGTGAAGAACAGTTCTCAATATAGCACATGTCTTAGCAAAAGCTAAACAAAGTTCATAGATTGAAAAACTGGAAAAGATTGCTTTCTAAGGATATGAAATCTATCTGAAGTTATTTTGTTAATGATTTTTTCAAAATATCAAGGCTGTCTCCGTAATAATATCAAACTTTAGCAGAAGGAAGTGAATACCCTTTCCTTGAAAATTATAAGATTATCTACTCCCTTTTAGAAAATCTACTCCCTCCTAGCAAAAAGTCAGTCTACTAGAGAAATAATTTGGGGAATTTGCTTGGATTCTTAGTACTTTTCATATCTCTTGGCGAACTCTATCACTTGGACATTTCACCTCACTTTTTTTTTTTTAAACATTTGTCTCTTCTGTTATAAAGTATACTTGATCTTTAAATCTTCTCTGGCTCTTAAAAGTACCTAAAGTCTAGATTATAACTTCAAATATTTAAATTGTTCACTTCAAGTTTGAAGGCGATCATTAGCTTTTCTTATGTTTTTCCAGTAATAAGTAGAAATTTGGCTGACATCCATACTGCTAGCTCTTCAACCACTATTTTTGACTCTGTTGAAAATGGTAGATCATTTCTCTGAGGCAGAGAATATACCTCTGGATACAGGGGTGATTTGAAGATGCTGTAGTCAGCATCTTCAAAATCTGAGTCCTTTTGACTCCTAGGAATAGAGAGCATATCTTGACCATTGAAAGTTTCATGCAAACACTCTGAATGTGTGTTTTCTTCATATTCAAAGACAATGCTCTAGTCATTCTCTAGGAATGCAGAGCTTACAGCTTTGGCATTAAATTTCTCTAAATGGAATTTGCTGTACAGATAAAGCACAAAACACAGCAAGTTTTGACTCTGAGGACATTTCCTTTGATAAAACACACTCAAAAAGGGTCTATGGGAATATTATTTATCTCCTAGTTTATGTGAGAACAATGATTTTTACAATGCATGGTGAAGATATCCAGACCAATTCTTTAGAATGTTTCAGTTTGATTTCTCAAACTGATGTGCTGCCTTTTTGTGACATTTAAATCAAGTGAGGCCATACAGTTCAGGGCACAAATTAGAGGACTGGCACCAGTTAGATTGCCACAGAATCAATACAGGCCATTTTATCATCAGGACTGACTATGTTTCATTTTTGACACTCAAGTTTATGCTTACTGAGTGTGGGAGCTTTAATTCCACAACAGCAATAAACTCATTAGGAAGTGTCAGCTAGGATTATAGTGCATGTTAAATAAATAACACCAGTGCTGAGATATAGTCTCCATTCACTCTTTAGTAAAATATCTGGATGTGAAAGCAGTCTAAGTAGTTTTGGATATTGCAGCGTTTCGGAATAATTTCTCTTTCCCATAGACATGTTATAGGGCTTGGATTCTGAAAGTAAAAAAGAATTTTTGTGAGTCAAGGCTTTTCTTTTCTCTAGAACCTCCAGCAAGGTGATACACCTTTAAGATAATTTTCTCAATAAGGTCTGAAAACTAGATATTGGGATGAATTTACTACACCTTCGGGAAAACTGCACTCAACAAACAGACACATAAGGAGGCTATTTCAAAGAAGTATGATCTCTCCAAAAGTGATGAACATTCTCCAAAACTGATGATTTGCAATAAATTTTACAGGTGATAAATTGATATAATCCCCTGGTAAGACAATGACAAGATCAATGGAGTCAGAGGAAGTAAGATACTGGAGGGCAGGGGCAAGGATGTTCTGGTGCTCTTTCTGATTCATGGCTTAGCTCTGCTCCCAGCCCAAATGTCCAATCCCATTCTTAACTTTCCTCAACTAAATCATTTGGACTCACGAGTCGGTCAGGATCACTGCACAGGAAAGTGCTTGATGCCAGAGATGAGCCCTGCCTGACATATTATCTATTCTAATGTTGCTTATATTCCTAACTTCTACATCTGCAGAGTCAACTGGGAATACAAATAAATATTTGATTTTAGCAGCCCTCTAGGTAAAAAAATATAAATATCCACGTTTGAAACAGGAAATTCTTTTAAATGTTATTGGCTGTTTGTTAGACAACAGCTGTAAATTACAATCCAGATTACACTTTGTCACCTATGTTTGCCTGATGGGACCCTTCCTGTTAGTTCTTTCTGTCTCCTGCTTATTTTCTTATATTTACTATTATTCCAGAACTATTGTTAATTATATAAAAAGATACTTTACAATAGAGAACAAAAGAACTTATGAATATAGCTGGTTTTGCCGACTTCTCCATGTAGTTCATATGCAGTGGGTCTTTGAATTCTAGCCTTCTAGAATTGGAGCTCACTGTGTTTTTCTATATCATGTTCTCCTAAAACAAGTTATAAAACAGAGTCTTTAGGACAAGGTTAAGTTGTTTCATCAACCAGATTATAGACTACTGATTATCAAACACCTAGAAGGTACACCTGTTTGGAGTATCAATGGCATTAACTCCTTTCTTCAGACCTTCAAAAATTCTTCCCTATCCTCATCATTTTCATCTGATGATTTTGCTTCTTAACTTACTAAGGAACCAGAAACATTCAAAATGCATTATCATGTTTATACACATATCCACATCTCTACTCATTTGTTCTAGTTACTACCAATTTATAACAACAGATGGAATATCTGTGCTCCCATTCAAAACCAATCCACCCAGTACAGCACATCCCATATGCTCTTCTTCATCTAAAGGCATTACTCCAAGAATACTCTTTTTGTGTCTTTACCAGTTTCACTTTGTCCTGGATTATTTGCATCAACGTGACATACAAACATCATTTCTTCTCTCTTAAAAAAATGCATTTTGATTCCATTTGCCTTACCAACTTCTATTCTGATTTTTGTACTCACTTGTCAGGAAATTATGCACTTTTCCAAATTTGTTGGTAAAAACCGTATTCTCACTCTTAGTTTTTTATTGTTTATCAATTAAATTTATATTGCTAAATCCAGCAATTAATTCTACTCCACCTTTTCCAGCAGCATTTTGTAGATTTATTAACTCCTTTAACATTAAGAACACAATATTCTTTTGTTTTTCTTCTACTTCTTTCAGTCATCTTTGCTGATTCTGTTCTTATCTCTGACCCCTTAACTTGAGGATGCTCCAGAATTCAATCTTTGGTTCTTTATTTACATTTAATTTTTTGGTGGTGTCCCCCATCCATTTAACTTAAAATACTATAGAGATTTGAAATTTACATCAAACTTATATAACTCCACTTCAATCTTTTTATGAAATCTGGACAGATGCATCCAGTTACTTATGTAAACATCTCCACTGGGATATCCAGTAGAGATGTTAAACACAACATATTTGAGACTTACCTTATGATATTCTTCCTCAAACTTACTTATTTCCTCATCTCATTTTATAGCCTCTTGATCAGTTTTTTCAAGTCAAATCTTGAAGTCATTGTTTATTCTGTTTTATAAACCACATCTAACATAACATGAAATCCTATTGATTACTCAAAATATATTTAGAGTCCCAAACTTCTCACCATTTCTACTTCTACCTCCCTTTACTGAGCTTCTTGTTTCGCATTTTCCAATAGTCCTCTGAAACCACTACTTTCTATACTTGTTACCCCACATCCATAGTCTCTTTCAACAAAGCAAGTAGAGTGATCCTTACAGGATGCAAGTCAGACTATATGACTTCATTGCTCAATACCCTGTAAAAGACTTCATTAAACTTGAGTGCAAGTCAAAACCCTTACCTATAGTCAAAAGAGTCTGTACAATGCATCCTCCTTCCTATCTTCTAATCTTATTTCTCTGAAATTATATTCATCTTTTTGTTCCATCATTCCTCTCAGGCATTTTGGATTTCTTGATGTTCTTTGAACTTTCCAGGATTTCTCTTGCCTTCTAGTCCCCCCACTGTCTTTCCATCTCCATAGAATGTTCTTCATTGAGCATCTATGTGGATAGCTCTGTCATCTCTGTCAAGCCTTTGCTGAAATGTCACCTTCTTAGTAAGTGTTATCCTGATTACACTTTTAAGAATTCCAACAGACTTTTATACACTACCTTTCTCTGGCTTTTCTAGTTTTCATTATACTATTCATGCCCCCTCTTATTGCCTGAAATATAATTTTCTAGGAAAATAGAAATTATTGTCTTTTGTTTCCTAATATTTTTAAGTACCTAAAAGAGTGTATGACACATAAATTACTCAAAAGCTTTTCTGAATACATGAATGGATAAAATGATAGTTTTCTTTTGGTTATAGTTTTTATATGGTAGGTTACAAAATAAACTTTTGTTAGTCCAGACCAAGAAACTGATTATTGTAAGCTTGGTAATAAGACTCAGATATCTCTCTCTCTCCTCTCCTCTCTCTCTCGCTCTCTCTCTCTCACACACACACACACACACACACACAAGGGACTTCCATCTCTAAACCTAATTGTTTAAGTAAAAAGAAATGATTCTGGCTATTTAAGAATGGAACTTATTCCTATGTGAGAAAGATTATATTCCTAAAATTTTGACCTATTTCAATATCTTAATCAAAGTGGATGACTATTAACCACTTTCTGTGCTCACCAGAGTTGCCAACCTTTTATAGCATGAGAAAGAAATGTATCATAGCATGAAATTTGGGCTATATATGGAAATCAAGAGGGCTTGGGGTAATGTTCACCGTTTCACTGCACAGAGCCCTCAGGGTAATGTTCATAAGAAGAATCAATAATTGGAGGCCAACTAAATAGCCTTGTTCCCCTCAAATATGAACCTGGTTACTTTATCAAGAAAACAGATGTTTATTGCTTTCAGGCAGAAAATAATAAGTCAGGCAGGTTTACAAGCTCCCTTTCCATCTTGAAAGCATTTCTGTCAGCTTCTTCATCCTTGGAGAAAATTACCCAATCAAGCTCTGAAAGGCAGATGATTAGTGGGCGTCATACTTGGCATCTCATTTCTTTTTCCCGGCCGGGGATATGGAGATGGCGTTGACCTCCCACTTAGGGAAAAACATATTTTTTTGACAGTAAAGTTATCTCAGGACTTTTTCTTGGAGAAAAGAAACCATGTAACTGTATGCTAATGTAGAAAAACCAAAGGAACCTGGCATGAGGCTCTAGGGACAGCTCTAATCATGGTTTAGAAACAATGATTCAATAGCTGGCATTATTACAAGGGAAAGAAGAATTATGTCCTGCCCTAAAAAATAACTGGGAACGGGCTGCAGGAGTCACCTAGAAAGCCTCTTCGTTCTTTTGGTTCAGTGTTTGAGGAGCAATTTGTACACCTTTTAGAAAAATGCATGAAAGAATAACAATATTCCTAGAAATGGTTAGTCTCCAAAAGTCTAAATTCCAAGTTCAGAGAACACGCAGCAAAGTTTCTAATAGTGGGCGGGGTGGAGTGTGGTTCCTTTGAATACTCTGCTTTTTAAGCATTTTAATAGACTTAGAAATACTGTGTGAGAAAGGGTTTACGAGGTTTACAAGGTTTCTGAATACTTTGAGGTGAACAGCCAGGACCAAAGGAGTCTGAAGAATCTTTATCCACACTGGGGTCCATATGTCAGCAACAAGTAGAATGGGAATTGAAGTATTGCTTACAGATTAAATCCGTACATGTTTTACAGACATATATAACTGCAGTTTTCATATCGGCATACTACTATATAAGGTCTCTAAGAATCCTTCAAGCTAGTTTCATGGTTGCTTCAAAACTGGCTTGTCAAATATGTTGTCTGGACCCACCAGCTATACTTTGTTGTCAGAGTGAAGAACTCACACAGTGTTTTCTTTTGTGTTCCTATCTGCTGATTTATATGAATGAGTCGGTCATACCCCTCTATAACATACTGCTGAAGACAGGGAAAGCATGGGTTTTGGATTTAACCTACCTAGGTTGGGACCCAGATCTGTGCTGAATGGTGATAAAGTGGTGATAGAACAATCATTTTACATCTCTGAGTCTTAGTGTATTCCAACTGGAAAGCAGAAAAAAAGTAATAAAATATTCCCTGTGGCAGAGGAAGGATGTAAAACTCCAGTGTTCAAGGTGATTTGTGAAAAAATTAACAAATGTTACTATCCGAAATGAGTTGTAACTCTGTGTGGCTACTTGGGTAGGTCTTATTTAGTTATTCACCTGTTTTTCTTCTTTTTTTTTTTTTGTTTTTTTTTTTTTTTTNGTGGCTACTTGGGTAGGTCTTATTTATTTATTCACCTGTTTTTCTTCTTTTTTTTTTTTTGTTTTTTTTTTTTTTTTACTGAGCCTTATGGGTCATTTAATCTTAAAAAATCAGGTTGGGCAGTGAGGAAGAAGGAGTATGTGAGAAAATTAAATCCATACCTCTAAGCACAGTCATTATTGTTTCTGTTGCCTCTGCTTATCTAAATACTTTACATTCATTAGAGGTGGTTCCTGTCATACACACTCTCTAAAATGAATTTGTAAAATTCATGAAGTTCATTTTTCAATGTAACGTTCCTAGTTTTTGACCTCTAATATGCAGATGAACCCACAAAGTTCTACAGGACCGGTATACTTCCCCTTCTTGCACAGTCTGTAGTTACCCAAATTGATGCCTAGGATAGCGTGGAGATGGGCATTTCATTTGTTTATTTTCCTCTAGAGAAATAAACTTCTCTAATGTTTTAAAGAGCTGCAGAATGATAATTCGATGGACTTAACACCTTGGGCTTCAATTTAGCACACTCTTTTTGTTCTTTTGGTTCTCTTACTCTTAGTGGCCATAACACTATTTACCACCCACAGGACTGATTATATCTGTAGAAAGAAAATTACAGACATCTGTGGAATGTCTAACGATGGTTTATAGAAAATATTAACTCTCTTTACTGTAGGATGTGACCACTGATACAATGTCAGATACAAAATATTAGGAAAATAACACTTAAAATACTCAGGAAAAATTTTAGGAAAATAACATTTAAAATGATTAGGAAGGGCCCGCCCTGTTAGCGCAGTGTGGTAGCGCAGTGGGTTAAGCAAAGCACTATGAAGCAAACCGCAGCCACTGCAGCACAAGTTCGATCCCTGCCGCAGGCCAGGGAGGGGACCCACATGGCATAGCAGACCTCTCCTGCCTCGCCTGCTGCTCCCCTCAGCAGTGTGTTTCAGTCAGTCTGCCTGTTCTGGTCCTGCTCTGTCTGGTGGATTCTCTCACCACCCCCGCACCTCTGGCTTGACCCCAGTGCTTGTATGCAAAAATAAATAAAATCTTAAAAAAAATAATAAAATGATTAGGAAATAAAACTTTTCCATTAGCCGGTACCATAGAACAAACATACATTGCTTAGGTGATGGGGGAGGACTATCACAAAGAGTACTCAGAGAGGTTAGTAGACAGAAGTTAGATAGGTGACAAAAGGCCAGCATCTTTTTTGAACAATTTTCTTTTTTTAAAGATTTATTTATTTATGCATACAAGCACTGGGGTACAGGCCAGAGTTCAGGGAGGTGAGAGGATTCACCAGAAACAGAGCGGGGAGCAGAACTGAAACACACTGCTGAGGGGAGCAGCAGGTGAGGTAGGAGAGGTCTGCTACACCACGTGGATCCCCTCCCTGGCCAGCGGCAGGGATCGAACTCATGCAGCAGTGGTTGCGGTTTGCTTCATAGTGAGTTGCTTAACCCGCTGCACCACAAGGGAGGCCCTTGAACAAGTTTCTTATCCAGGTATCATAGCTTTTAAATATTTTTTTCTCTTCTCATATTTATTATTGATTCTTTTAAGAGAGGGAGCAGTAATGCCAAACTTAATTTTTTCTGATGTTTTCTTAAAAAAAATCATCTAAAAGACTATCTAGTTGTTACAACTCCTAATCAGTAATAATATTGAATATATTATCTGACCTTACAAGCTTATGTTTTCATGGATGGTATAGTTTTTAGTTATATTCCTCAACATAAAATAAAGAATATTTACTTTTATTTATTTACAGTAATAATGTTTTATCATTCTGGCTGTGCTGAGAGCTGTAGATCATACCTCTTCAGACCAAACTACACCTACCAACAAGGTTTTCATGGTTTTCAACTAGTGTGCATTAGCCCCTTCCACACATCATTCTCCACTTTCTACCTCTTGCTCTGATAGGGTGAATTTTAGAGTCATATTTCTAAGGGTTTGGTTTGGGTTTGTTGTGTGTGACTCCTTGTTTTGTTCTTCTGTGTCCCATATGAGTGATACCATCCATTATTTGTCTTTCTCCTTCTCAGTTATTACTTAGAACAATTCCTTCCAGCTCCATCCATGTTATCCCTAAATAGCAAGAGTTCATCTTTTCTTATAATTGCATGGTATTCTATGGTGTGTGTTTACCATACCTTTTAAATCCACTTGTTGATCCTTGTATACTTAGGTTATTTTTGTAAATTGGCTATTATAAATATTGCTGCAGTGAACATAAAAATGCATATATCCCTGTGAGTTAGTGTTTTACGTTCTTTGGGTAGATACCTATGAGTAGAATTGCTAGATTTTATAGTAGATCTGTTTTTACTATTTTGAGAAACATGCATAATGTTTGCTATAGGAACTCAACCAGTCCACATTCCAACCAAGAGCATAAAGTTTTCCTTTTTCTCTATACCCTTGCCAACACTTGTTTCTTCTGTTATTTTTTATATGGGCCCTATTCAAATGTATGCAGTAGTATTTCCTGATGGCTTTGATTTTCATTTCCTGATGTTAAGTGATGATAAGCATTTTTTCATGTGCCTGTGGCCATCTAAATGTCTTCTTTGAAGAAGTATCTATTTAGCTCTTCTGTTCAGTATATGATTGTGTTTTGTTGTTTTTAACTTGTGTGAGATTTTTGTAGCTCTTGATATTAGCCCCTTCTCAGATGTATAATGTGCAAATATTTTCTCCCATTCAATAGTGTCTTTTCATTTTAGTGAGAGTTTCTTTTGCTGTGCAGTAGCTTTTTAGTTTGACATAGTCCCATTTGTTTATTTTTGCTTTTGTTTTCCTCGCTGTAAGTCCACAAAGACATGCACTAAGTCAATGTTTTGAGGTGTTTTGCCATTGTTTTCTTCTATTTATTTTAGGGTTTCAAGTCCTAATTCCAAGTTTTTAACATTTTAAGTCATTTTGTGTATACGGTGTGAGACAGTTTTCTAGTTTCATTCTTTGGTATGTAACTGTCCTGTTTGCCCTGTTTGTCCTGTTTTGGTATGTAACTGTCCTGTTTGTTGAAGAGACTTTCCTTTCTCCAGTAAATATTACTGGTTTCTTTGTCTTAGATTAACTTACCATATAAGTATGGGTTTTTTTCTGGGCTCTTAATTCTATTGCAATGGTCTTTGTGTCTGGTTTTAGTCAAATACCATGTTGTTTTTGATTACTATATTTTTGTTGCATATCATTGTTCTTCTTTATTGTCAGGATTGCTTTAACTAATTGGGATCTTTTATGGTTCCATATTAATTTCAGTAATGTTTTTTTCCATTTGTTTGAAGAATTCCATTGAAACTTTGACAGGGATTGTATTTTATATATTGCTGTAGGTAAGATGACTGTTTTAACAATGTTAATTCTCCCACTTCTAGTGATAGTTTTGCTTCTTCTTTCCTAGTTTGAGTTCATTTTATATATTTCTCTCGGATAATTGCTCTAGGTAGGACTTCCAATATTATATTTAACAGTAGTGATGAAAGTGGATATCTTTGTATTGAACCTAATCTTAGAGGGAAAACTTTCAGTTTTTCACCAATGACTATGATGTTAGTGGTGAGCTTGCCTTAAATATGTTGAGGTGTTCCTTTATCCCCATTTTTTATCCCCATTTTTGAAGTTTTTTTTAAATCACAAACAGATGTTGAATCTTATAGAATACTTACACTGCATCTCTTAATGTGATCATCTGATGTTTGTCTTTCCTTATGTTGATGTGGTGAGTTACATTGATTGATTTTTGGAATTTGAACCATTCTTGTGATTCTAGAATGAATTCCATATGATCAAGATTTGTGATCTATTTAATTCATTGTTGATTTTAGTTTGCTTTCATTGAGAACTTTTGCATTTATGTTCATCAGAGATATTGGTCTGCACTTTTCTTTTACATATGATGTCCTTGTCTGCATTAAATATCAGAGTAATGTTGGCCCTTTAAAATGTGTTTGGAAGCATCCCCTCTTCCTCAATTTTTAGGAAATCTGAGAATGAGAGGTATTAATTTGTCTTTGAAGGTTTAATATAACTCACTAGTGAAACTATCTGGTTCTGGCTTTTGTTTCTTGGAGGATTTTAATTACTTGTTCAGTATCCTTGCTTGTAATTATAATTAATCCATTTAAGTTTTATACTTCATCCTTATTCAGTCTCAGAAGGTTTTATATTTTATTTATTTTAAAGATTTATTTATTTATGCATACAAGACTCTGGAGTACAGGCCAGAGGTGCGGGGGTGGTGAAAGGACTCACCAGAGACAGAGTGGGGAGCAGAAAAGGCAGGTTGACTGAAATACACTGCTGAGGGGAGCAGCAGACGAGAAAGGAGAGGTTTGCTGCACCATGTGGGTCACTTTCCTGGCCAGGGATCAAACTCATGCTGCAGTGATTGCAGATGCTTCATAGTGTGCTGCTTAACCCCTTGCACCACCAGAGAGGCCCCAGAAGGTTGTATATCTTAAAGAATTTATCTATTTCTTCCAGGTTATACAATTCAGTGTATTCGCACTTAGATTTTCATAGTAATCTCTTATGATCTCTGTACTTCTAAAACGACTGTTGTAATGTTTCCTCCTTCTCTTCTCATTCAATTTGTTAGTTTTCTCCATTTTTCCCCTTTGTTTTGTTTATTTTTTTCTATTTTGTTTATTTTTTCAAATGAAGTGGGCTGTATTTTTCATTCCTATTTCATTTATTTTTGTTTAAGCTTTATTATTTCCTTCTTTCTACTGACTTTTGAATTTGTTCTTCTTTTCTAGCTCTTTGAAGTTTAAGATTAGATTATTTATGTGAGTCCCTTTTTATTTCTCAAGTGAACTTATTGCTATATACTTTCCGTAAGTACTATTTTTGCTGTTTCTCCTAAATTCTAGTAGTTCATATCTCCATTTCCTTTTGTTTCCAGTTATTTTTAAATTCTTCTTTGATTTCCTCATTAACTAAATAGCAATTCAGTAACATGTTGTTGAGTATCCACATAATAGAGTTTGTACCTGCACACTTTTAATGGTTGATTTCCAGTTTGATACAATTTTGTTCAGAGAAGAAACTTGATATGATTTCAGTATTCATGATGTATTGATACTTATTGTATGACCCAATATGATGGCAAGTCCTGGAGAATGTCCCATGAGAACTTGAGATGAATGTATTTTCAGCTGTTTTGGGATATAGTACTATATACATTTCTATTAAGTCCATGTGATCTCTTTTTGTTGTTGTTGCTTAGGACTATCGTTTCTTGTTTATTTTCTGTCTAGTTGGTCTGACAATTGGTGAAAGTGAGGTATTGAAATTCCCTTTTATTGTGCTATGGTCAATATATTTTGGTACATCTTCATTTGGTGCATATTCTTGATGGTGTTTATATCTTCCTGATGCCTTGATTATGATCATTATATACTGTCTCGAGTTACATTTTTCAGCTGGAAGTTTATTTTATCTGGTTTAAAGATGGCTGTCTGAGCCTTTCTTTGGGTTTCACTGATTTGTAAGATTGTTTTCCAACCATTCCCTTTGAGCCTGACTTTATCTTTAGAGCTCAGATAGGTCCTCTGGAGGCAATAAAAAATTGTGTTGTATTTTCTGATCCCACCAGTCACTCTGTACCTTTTGGTTGGTGAGTTGTCTATCTATATTTAGAGTGATAATATATGAAGATTTGTTATTGTCATGTTGTCTAATCTGTTCTACTTATAACCTTAGTTAATTTCTTTTGTCTTCACTTTGATCTAGGAAACAATGCTCCTTTCAAAATTTCTTGTGGTACAGGTCTAGTGTTTGCAAAATTATTCAACTTTTATTTGGGAAGGCCTTTTTTCCTCCCTCATATCTGAAGTGAGTCTTGCAAGTTATAGTAATATTAGCTGGAAGTTTTTATCCTTAGGTATTTGGAATATATCATATTGTTCTCTTCTTGATCTTTGGGTTTCCTCATAGAAATCAAATGTAAGCCAGAAAGAGTACCTTTATAGGTTATCTATGTTTTCCCCATTGCCACATTCAGTATTTGTTCTTTATCTTGAACTGTTGTTAACTTAATTATGTGCTGTGGTGTAGATTTCTTTAAATTTAGGTAACCAATTATTCTTTTAGCTTCATGAATTTCCATGTTTTAATACCTTCCATAGGTGAGGGTTCTTTCTTTCTATTATCTCCTTGAATATCATCTGTTTACCCTCACTTCCATTATTCTTATATTGAATTTATTGTGTCAAGTAATTCTTGAATTGCCTTTTCATGTTTCCTTCTTCTCTTCTTTCATCTGAGTCTTTAATGCATTATTATCTTGAAGGTCACTGATTTGACCCTCTATTTGATCTATTCTATTACTATAGATTTCTACAGAGTTCTTGAACTCATTTATTGTGTTCTTTAGCTCCTAGATTTCTACTATATTCTTATTTAACATTTTAATTTCTGTCTTCTGCTCATAGATTTTATTTCTGAGCTCATTAATTTGTTTTCCTGATTTTTTTTGTATTTATTTGATTAGCTTTTCTGAATTCTGTTATATTTCTTTGGCTTATCTTTCTTAGTTTTCTTCTATCTACTGAATTTTTTTTATTATAGCAGTTCTACACTCTCTATATGATAGAGTTATAGTCTTAGATATTTTTCTGTTTTGATTCTGTAGAATTATTTTTACCTTGTGATATTATATTCTTGTGAGGTCTTATATTTCCATGTGCTATATTCTTTGTATACCTATTTTGCTATTTTAGGTTTCCTAATTTTTAAAATTATTTTTAATATCTTCAGCATGATCTTAAGGTGCTAAACTATTTTCCTTTTCCTTCAGGTGGTAATGTGGATTTGTTTGATTTTATTTTGACCTTTGCTGGTTTCTGTATGAACTGGATCCATTTTGTAGTTACTGAGTCATCAGGATGGGGGAGGGCCTTGGAAAGGTCTGTATATTAATATGGATGATTTAGGGTGGTAGTGGCTCCTATTTGAGGCACTCCCAATATCTGTCTCTCCTCTCTCTTGGAATATCCATTATCTTTTTGCTTCCTTTCCTAGTGGAGTTGGATAATTCTTGAAGTGTATCTTCCTCTTTGTCCCCACATTTCCCTTTCTTTCCCCTTTGGTCCTTTGTGCATTGTTATCTTCAAAAATCCCTAATCCAGTACTCCACTGTGTTTATTCTACTTCATAGCTTTCTTTGGACCTTAAAAAAGAACCCCCATTAATCTTTATATGTCCTGCAAATCCATTATTTTCTTATTTTGAAACTTCAATTTCTATTTTCTTTCATTAATTTTGTTTCTCATTATATTCATTTGCTTCTATGCATTTTGCTATCTCTAACTTGTCAGAGTTCTTTCATATCACTTTAACTTGTATTTCTTTTTCTTCTATTTTTTAAATTTCTTTATCATGGCAATTTTGAACTCTGTCTGATAGGAAGAAAATCTGTGCTTTTGTGTTTAGATTCTGGAGAATTGTTCATATTACCTGAGGTCTCAAGGTGCCACATACTGTATTCTTTGGATGGGGGTGCTTTGGATTACTCTTGTTTTTTAAATCTGTTGAACTTGACTTAACTGTAGAGATAAGCACTAGTTCTACTTTTCCAGTATGTGGCATTGTAGTTTTTCTGCTTCAGTTCTTTTGAACTTTCCCAGCTTCTGTAGATCAGGTGAACTGTCCTAACAGTTCCTGAGACAGGGCATGGAGGAAGGGCTTGGAGAACTCCAGTGACTATTTAGAATGTGTTGAGGGGATGACTGGCTCATGTTTGCAACTGGTGTCTTTCCAGGTTGCAGATATGAGTCTCTGCAGTCTGCACACTATGAGTGAGCTTCATGAAGACAATACCAGTTGTAAGAGGTATAAGAGAGGGGATGCAGCCCTGGGCCCAGTACTTGTTCTTTTCATTGTGGAGTTGGCCAGCTGGAAGTACCCCAGAACTCCTACATTTGTTTTTCCTCATTCAAAAGTTTATGCCTCCACATTGTTTACTTCCTTGCCCCACCCAGGGCCTTTAAGAAGAACAGTAGCACTGCAGTTTGTCTGGCAGCCTTCCTGCCCCAGACGATAGTGTTTAGGCATTTCTCTTATGTAATAAAACATGAATATCCTCAGTGTCCCCTCTGTTATGTTCTGAACTGCTCTCTGATGCAGAAAAAGGTTTTTTAATTGTACACCATACCATGGAACTCTGTGTTTAGTTGTCCTTCTGGACAACTTTCAGATTATCCTCCCAAAAGCAAAGAAAAGAATATCTTCTGACTCCATTTTGATCCAATAGGTCATAATTTAAAAATGTAAATTGCTCTAAGTGTGTAGTTCAGAATTGGAACATATGCAAAGTATAAAGTAATAGTATTATTTTATATTTATGTAATATTATATTTCAGATAACTGTAGAGCATTGCCTAATTGTTTCACCAAAACTTATTTAAAGTTGATATTAATTTTTTATAGCTCAAAAAACGTGGTTGGTAAAAACATAACCTTTCAAATTCCACCCTTTACCTTGCTTATTTACATTCACATTTATTAGGTAGTAACTCCTTTTTTAAGAAAAGTGGTCTGTAGGAAGCAGTAATAAAGCAGCATATTATAGTCCCTTATCCCACAATGGGTATTTTTCATTACAACTTTCCTTTTGATACTAATACTATCTTTTTCTTCTTTCTTTTTCCTTCCCAACATCAAAGAATTAACATCATCAAAATGGCCATCCTACCAAAAACAGATTCAATGCTATTCTAATGAAAATTTCAATGTCATTCTTCAAAGACATAGAAAAATATTGATAGAAATCCCAGAAATAAACCCACAGGCTTAAGGCTTATGCATAACTAATCCTTGACAAAGGAGCAAAGAATATGCAATGGCATAAAGACAACTTGTTCAATAAATGGTGCTGGGCAAACTGGACCGCTACATGCAAAACAGTGAAACTAGAATACTGCCTTTCAACCATGCACAAAAACCAACTCAAAATGGATTAAGGAATTAGACTTAAGACCTGAAACCATAAACTACATAGAAGGAAAAGTAGGCAAAACCCTACATGACATACACATCAATAACATCTTTAGAGACACAGCACCTAAAGCAAAGATAGCGAAGGAAAAGACAAACAGCTGGGACTACATCAAACTTAAAAGCTTCTGTACAGCAAAAGACACGCTAACCAAAACAAAGCAACAACCCACCCAATGGGAGGAAATCTTTGCACACAACACTACTGACAAGGGACTTATCACAAAGATTCACAAAGAGCTAACCAGACTAAAGAAAAACAAAGTAAACAATCCAGTCAAACTATGGGCAGAAGAGCTAAAAAGGCAATTCTCCAAAGAGGACATGCAAATGGCCAACAGGTATATGAAAAAATGCTGAGCTTCTCTTGTCATCAGAGAAATGCAAATCAAAACCACTATGAGACACCACCTCACACCAGTGAGAATGGCACA
>JAGFMF010012143.1:293889-322151 GCA_019455555.1 Galemys pyrenaicus | reverse complement strand
CAAAAACACTGATTCAAAAGAATACCTGCACCCCTATGTTTATAGCAGCACTCTTTACAATAGGGAAGACCTGGAAACAACCTAAATGCCCAAAAATAGATGATTGGATGAGGAAGCTGTGGTACATATACATGGTGGAATACTATTCAGCAATCAGAAAAGATAAATTAGCGTCATTCATAGGAACATGGATGGAGCTGGAAGGCATTATCCTCAGTGAAATAAGTCAGAAGGCAAAAGAAAAATACCGGATGGTTTCCCCTCAGACGGAATATAAGGGGACCAAATACGGATCAAGGAAAGGAATAATAACAACAACAATAATAATAATACAAAATCAAAAAGACAAGGATAAATCGAGGACACTTGGTGGGGAGGGGGGAGGGAGAGGGTTGAGAGCAGATAAGAGCACAAGGGAGTGAGGTGATGGTGCACTGGTGAAATGGTAGTGGGAAATCCATGGGGACTACAACTGTAGTCAAATATATAGAAATAAAGAAGGAAAAAAAAGACAAACACATATTATTTTTCCTTTTAAATTGGTATTAGGAATTGTTCTTTTCTAAAATTTCTGAAATTGTTTAGACCAGGTTTTAAGAAATTAAATTACTTCTTTCCTGGCCCTGTAAAGCAACTTCTGATAAAGAGTGTAAAGCTGGGGAAAAAGATGAATTAAATTTTTATTCTGACTCTTGCTAACATATTATCAGTAAATGATTATTTTGGTTTCCATGAGCCCATATGTTAGACTCCTTGGTATCATGGATTTACCTGTTTATGGATTTAGTATTATTGATTTAAAGCTACCAAGTTCAACTTTCTACTCTTTATATTAGTGAAAATTAGGGGGAAAAAATCTTTCCTGGCTAATAAGTACTTCTTAGGCGCTTTCTATTTCAAAACTAGAAATGGTTTACTTCTTCCAAAAGAGACATTTTTCACAAATATACTAAAGTTTTAAGTTACTACATCTAAGAAAGAATAGGGATATATGGGCCACATATGAGAAGTTAGACAACGCCACTGAACACTTCTGATTGGCTCCCACACATCAGTTTCTGATTGTGTACAATTCAAATCCATGCCACTACAAAATTGCAGACTACTTTCTAATATGGACCTCTGAAGTTGTATATAAAAAATACAAATTATGATATGAAATTTCTGAAGGCCAAGTGTCTACTGATCTGCAAGTTAACTTATTATCATTCTCCTTGAAGGTTAGGTTTTGTTTTTTTTTTTTTGCAAAGTCCTGAAACATTTCACTCGGGGTCACCTAGAATTAACTCACTTTACCTAAAAATATCCTGCAGCATGTATCTTATTACTATCTATTAAAAAGTGTGTATAATATCAGAAATTTGTGAGAGTCTGCATGCTCTAATAATGTAAGATAAGTGCATTCAGCAATTAATAATGTATGGCATCTCCAAAATAATATTGTGTGACAAATTATAGATCATCTAATATTAAATAATTCATCTGCTTAGTGCCCTTACATTATGAGTGTTATGAGTCCCATTTAACACACAAGGAAATACAGACATTAAGAGGTTAACTGGTCTTTCAGGGCCTCATGGGAAATTACTGGTAGAGAATAAAGGATCAAAAATGCTTTGCTTCAAGCCATTTTCTCTGCTCTGTGGATTTTATTTTCTATGATGAGAAAATTTTCTAATTTCAGCTGGTTGAATACTTGACTTACTATGAGATACTGAACTATATTCATAAACATAAACATGTAACATAAGCAACACACAGACATATATAGACAAAATAGATTGTAGAAAACCACTCAGTACTAGTATGAGCATCTTAATATTGTATGTAATTATTACATGTATAAAGAGAATTCCCTTTAGCCATGTAAATATAAACTCAGACCAAATACTAAAGTGATTGTCAAACTCCAGTGTGCTTGGGTCCCATTTGCCTTTATTTTTTATAATAATAGTAGTCCTAAGGTAATTTTTTATAGTTATAACCAGCTAGTCCTAGGGTAATTATTCCACTGGAGACATAGATAATAGCAGAGTGTTAAGAGTACATGATTAGGTTTCTGGGTTAAAAATATATCTAATTTGTGTTCCTCCAAAGGCAAACTATGAACCAGAATTGATTTCTAGTTTATTTGTGGGGCAATTCTAAGGGAGGGGGAGGAAGACAATAGATAGGGATTTGTCACTGTGAGCAGTTAATTCTTAGGCCCAGTGATAACTTCTGGATGAAAATAATGTTTCCAGGCTTCTCCACCCCAAAATAGGAAAACTGAGATATATATCTAAAAATTCCTATTTGGGGAGCAAAAGCATCAGCTAAAATTTATGCTTTGTTTATCTTTGAACCACTCATATCCCATGGTGAGTTCACCTTCTCCTATTAGAAATTTTTCAAAGTTGTGAGCAGACAAAGAGGAAAATACACATAATAAAATGATCAGTGGGACTACCTATATACAGTACTGGTAGAGCTAGTCTCCAGAGCCATATAGCTGGTCTCCAGTATTCATCAGTTTCTTATATCTGACTGTCTACTTTCCTCTCAATTGCTTTAGGTTGCCAATGAGACAACCCAGACTCTCTTTTCTGAGACTTTTAGACCTTTGTCAGGATCAGTTACTGCAGTTATTCATGCATGGTTATAACTGGCATTGAGAACCAACAGGCATCTCCAATGAATCCCTTGGGTTCCAGACATACTTTCTCTTGCCCTCATTATATAGAAGCAGCAGTATCTTCATATGGCAGTCAAATACTCAGTCAGTATAGTAATTCCTTCCATTGCCCCCATGACCTACTGCATGATAAGCCTCAAACAACTATGTGGTAGCAGTTGAGTTTAGTGAAATCTGTACTCTGTCACATGACATATGCTTCCCATTCCAGAAATATTGCATATAATCCAACACAGCCTGATGGAGAGACAAAAAACAAACATTTTCCAACTAGGTCACTGAAAGTGATTGTAAGAATAACCACTCCTACCTCAGTCCTTTTATTCCTGACCCCATGAAATACACCTATAACAAACATATTGTATAACTTTTTGTAAGTGAATTTTTTTGTATGTGGCTTTCACTGAGTCAATTTTCTCCTGCCTGGTTTGTTGATTATTTCTATCTCAAAGGAGTATTGAATTTTCTTAAATAATTTTTATGTAACAATTGAAAGTATAATTCAATTTATACCTTTAATTCTGTTAAGGTATTGTATTGAATTGAGTTCCCTATATTGAACTTTGCTTTCATTCCAGTAATAAATTCCACTTTGAACATGTTGAATTTTTTGCTAATATTTCATTGTTTATTTTTGCAATGATACTCATCAAATATATTGGTCTGTAGTTTTTTTTTTTATTTATTCTTGTAGTCTTATTGTCTGATTTTGGTAAGGATACTGCTAGCTTCATGATATGAATTTGGAATCATTTTTTTTTTCTGTAGGTTTTTGGAAGACTGATGACTGGTGCCAATTCTTTAACTGTGAATTCCCCCATGAAGCCAATTGGTTGTCATTTTATTGTTCTTTGGAAGTTTTCGATTACTGATTCAAACTTTTTATTAATTATATTTCTGTTTGTAAATTTTACTTCTCATGATTTAGTCTTTTTCAAAAGCATGTTGTTCAACTCCCACATACATGTACATTTCCCACTTTCCATTTTACTACTGATTTCTGCTTCCATTCATTGAGGTCAGAAAATTTCTTTGAAAAAGATTTCAATTTGTTCGGACATTTTTTTGTAGCCTAATATATTATCTGCCTTAGAGAATATTCCAAGTGCACTTAAGAAAAATATGTGCTCTAGTGGGTTTTGAGTGTAATGTTCTATTTATATTAGTTATTTTGATTGGTTGATAGTGTTATTAAAGTTCTTATTTCCTTATGATCTGTCTGGTAATTCTGTCCACTGCTGATAAAGACGTATTGCCAATTATTGTGTTACTGTCTGTTTCTCTCTTCAGTTCTGACAGTGTTTATTTCATATATTTGGGTACTCTACTGTTAGGTGTGCATATATTTGTAACTGTTGTATATTCCTGGTGAGTTGACCTTTTTATCACTTTAATATGTCCTCATTTGTATCTTATAACACCTTTTTATTTAAACTATATATTCTGATAAAAATATGACCACCTTTCCTCTCTTTTGGTTAGCATTTGCAATGAATATTTTTTTCCATTTCACTTTCAATATGTGTGTGTCCTTAAATCAAAAGTGAATCTCTTATACATGATAAATGATTCTTCATGATTCAGTCTTGGTTGTTCAAGACTGAAGATAGATAGATAGATAGATAGATAGATAGATAGATAGATAGATAGATAGATAGATAGATAGATAGATAGATAGATAGACCGACCACACACTCTTAATCTACTGTTCTGTTGTTAGGCACTTAAGTTGTTTCCATAATTTGCCTATTGTAAATAGTGTTACACTGAACATAAAAGTGCATGTATTCCTTTGAATTAGTGATGTTTATTTGGGGTAAATAACTAGGAGAAGAATGTCTAGATCATACGATACACCTACTTTTAATACTTCAAGAAATCTCTACATTATTTTCCAGAGGGACTGATAAAAGTAGAGCCACCTTTACTCCCTACATTCTCACCAGCAGTGTACAAGGTTTCTTTATCTCTATACCAACATATCAAAAAATCCAGAAACAACAAAATGTTTTATCTGGTCATATAAAAGCTATATGCTTCTATATGCTTTTATGCTGCTACTTCTTTCCCAATTTGGACACTTCTTTATATCTTTCTCTTTCCTAACTGCTCTAGCTAGGACTTCCAATACTATGTTGGAACAGTAGTGGTGCTCTATATTGAACAGTAGTAGTGAAAGTGAACATCCTAGTTGTGTTCCTGATCTTAGAGGAAAAGCTTTCAGTTTCTCATCATTGAATGTGATATTAGCTGTGGGTCTGGTATATATGAACTTTATTATGTTGAGGTATGTTCCTTTTATTCTCACTTTACTAAGAGTTTGTTTTTTATCATAAATGAATGCCAAATCTTGTCAGATGCCTTCTCTGCATCTATTGGTAAGATAATTAGGTTTTTTTCTTTTATTTTTGATATGATAAGTTATATTGATTGATTTAATATTTTGAAGCATCCTTGCATTACTAGAATAAATCCCACTTGATTATAATGTCTGGTTCTTCTAATGTATCATTCACTGAATTAAATCTGCTGAGATTATGCTGTTATTCTTTTAATAACTAGCTCAGATGTGGAAAATAGACAAAGATTGTAATTTACAATTGTATGGGTTGAGATCAAGCTTTTCACCTACTCTTGATATTTTTGGATTTATAAATCAAGCAAATTTCTCCATGGTTATTCATCCCCAGGTAAATTTGGTCAATGCCATAGACCTCTCTGTTGGTCTCCATTACTTTCCATTGTTTAATATTGTTTGTATCACCTAAAATATGAAGTTCTGCATCTCTGAAATTTCAGAATCTTATTATTCTACTCTCATTATATCAAGGACAGTATCTTATTAATGACCTTGAACACAGAGGACAGCTACCTTGAACTTTTCAATTATGATAGTGCTACTGTCACTGGCACATTCCTTATTAATTTAGTGAGTGGAATATTAGGAATATAATTAGCAAGTAGTTTTGTTTTGCTTTTTTTTTTAATAACGTAGGTTCTGAAGTAATAAATCCATTCTGAAATATCTACTTCTCAGGATTATCTGACTCTTTCCCTAATACTCTGCCAAGGCAGTTTTGAAATTTCCACCTCATTTTCTGTAGGCCCTCATTGTTTCCAAACTTCAAAGAGCCATTCTAGCACATTAGGATGGGTTCCAGGCAATCTTGTTGAAATGTTAACTTAGAATCAATGAAGAGTGTATCATTGGGAGCTTCTTCCCTTTCCAGCTTTATATTCCATCCTTCCTGTTTTACTACCCTCAAGCTCCAACCCCAGACATGCTCTCCTTCCTGCCAATACAACATACCAGCCAAGTCCTAAAGCTTAATGAATGATCCCTTTATTCTCATAAAGTGAACTAAGTTCCTACTTGGAGTATATTGAAACTTTACTATAGATATTAATCTTTAAACAATGGAAGGAAGTAGAATATATCTTGAAGAAGATAAAATCATTTGTGAGAAACTTTTTTATGAAGCCTCTGAGTAATTAGGATGACTGCTCTCTTCCAGTAAAAAGAGAAACTAAAAAATTCTTGGGTCAAGTTTACCATGTTTATTTTCCTGAATATTACGATTCAAGGTAAAAGGGTTGATTTCTTCCCGGTGAGTGTCCTAAATTTACCATGAGAATTACTGAGGCTGTGAATTCAGTCTTTTTTGCAAGTCCTCCAGTCTATAATCAAATTTTTGGCCTAATTTTAAGCAATATTTACCCTATGATTGCAGGAGATAACAGTCTCATTAAATGTTAACAACAATAAAGACACCAAATCCAAAAATGAAAAGACAAGGACAAATTGGGAACACTTGGCGGGAAGAGGGGAGGGGGACGGTTAAAGGCAGATGGGAGCACGGGGCACTGAGGTGATGGTGCACTGATGATATGGTGATGGGGAATACAATTGATGTCAAATATATATATATAAAGGGGAAAAAAAGAAATGACTACTAGAAAACATCAAATAATGCAGACAAGTGTTATCAGAAATATTAGCTCATTTCATAAGAAATATTTGAAAATATAAATAGCTGTCTAACATGAAAAGTCTATGTTTTTGTTAGGTTGGTCATATAATAAAGATCAAATATTGAGCAAAAATAAATAAATAAATAAACAAATGTTACTATATGAGTCTTCACGGTTATAGATCATGCCTTAATTTTAAAGGTTGGTCAGACACTTTTGTTTTCTTCATTCAGAACTTTTGCTTACACTTAATACTTATCATTTCCATTTCTTCATTTCTTTCAAGGCTCAGAATCCATGAATAAGCCAAATATTCACTACTACATGAACATTCCTACAGGTACCAATTCCCTGCAGGTTGGAATCTTATTAATTACAATGCTACCACCAAGGTATATAAATATTTATAACCAGCAAATTAGTTATGACTTGTTACTGTCTGACCAGCACAGTAATTCAATTCCAGAATCCCATCCTGAGACTATTTCCTAGGTCACTTTCAGACTGAACTGCTGTCAAATGGCTTCCCTAGAAGCAAATCCAGAACTTGGTTTGAAGCAAGTCAAAATTTGGATGAGAGACTGCAGTAGAACTCCACTTATCACCACAAAAATGAAAAGTTTTGACCACAGATTATTTACATTCCTCCAACATGCAAAATGCATTCATCCCTTCCTACAACCCCTGAAAGTCTCATCCTATTACAACATCAGCTTGAAGTTCAGAATCTTTTCATCTAAATAAGATCCAGGTGTGGATCAGTTTTCTCAGGTTAGTTACTGACGTACAGATTTTTTTTAGGTATTTTTTTCTTATTTTAAGATCTTTAATCTATCAAGGAGGGTATCTGCTTGCCACACTTTCAACACATAATTGTGGATGTTAGGATAACTGCTATGGACATCTATTCAAAAAGGGGGACCCTTGAGGCATGCAGCAGTAATTGGCCCAGAGAAATGTTATACACATTAGAAACTTCTTGATTAAAAATATGTCGTTCTCATGTCTGGGAATGATTCTCTATAGTTCTTGGCTCCTATGGGCATTTGGTTCAATGCTTTGAATTATCTTTCCTTTTCCATAAAAGATAGCCAATATTTGGGACTGCATGGCCTTCTCAGGCTATTTTTTGGATGAATTTTTGAGATCCAAAGCCCTCTATTAATTTTGAACTGCCTGTATTCCTTTCAGTTTCAACTGGTAGTGTTTCTATTAATATAATTACTTTAAAAAAATTTGTGGGTCTTTTATAAATATTATTAGGGCTCACTCCATTAGATAATTCCTACATCCACAGTCTGTTTGAGCTAGGCCCTTCTTTCACTCACACCTTTTTCTGAGATTCAAGAAAGACTATATTTCTTAGTGGGCTATATTTCTTTAATAACTACACCTTCAGATTCACACTTAGATTCTTCTCTAACAGGGCCTGAATTTGATCTTTACTTAAAAGCCATTCTCTTAATTTTAGCATCGTTAGTGATATGGAGAAATGGTTCAACTATCCATTCATTACTTTATTTCTCTTCTTTCATGCTTTAAATAGGAAGGAAAAAAAATGAAGACAGTCAACATCTTTCTTAGAAATTTCTTCAACTAGATCACAAGTTCATAGGCACATTTTCTACTTTTTACATAACTGCAATGGAAATGCTAAACTTTCTACCACTACTTAGTAAGGAAAACACTCCTACATTTCCAACAAGAATATTATTTCTTCATTACTTTTAAGCCCCTCACCCAATGTCAACTCAATGGCCATAATGGATCTACAGACAATGTCTTAAGACTCTTCAAAATTGAATAACATCTTTAGAATCCTTTTGGTTCCAGTCACTACCAGGTGCCAAAGCTACTCCTTTATTTTTAGGTATTTGCCACAACAGCACTCTACCTACAGTTACCAAATTTGCATTAGTTATATATTGCTATGTGACAAATTACCCAAAGGCCTAGTGTTTTAAAGCAACAGCATAATTTTTCATACAATATTATGAAGGGTAAAGATATTAAGATATTAATATCTTATATATTAATATCAAGATATTAAAATTTAAGATATTAATATAAATATATTAAGGGTAAAGATAATATTTCATACAATATTATGAACGGTATATTATAAGGGTAAAGAATCTGGATGTGGTTTAGCTGGGTGGTTCTAGCTAAGTTTAGATTCTGGTCTGGGCTGCATTATCTGAAGACTGCAGCCATTATCTTGGGACAGGAGGAGCCAATTCTAAGATGACTCAGTGGCTCACTCATGTGAATGCTGGTAGAAATCTCAATTTCTCACTATTAAGATATCTTTATCAGAGGAGTTGAGTATCTTTTGCATTTTATGATATCTATATTATACATAAGAGAAAGCAAGGAGAAACTTACAATGACTTTTATAACCTAATCTTAGAAACCATACAGTCATTTCTGCCATATTCTGTTGTTAGACAAAATCCAGCTTACATTCAAGGAGCAGATTTCTAAGGTCTACACCTTTAATATGGAGTATCAAAAATTATAAATTTATTTTAAAATCACCACGAAAGGTCTTGATTGTATATTATACATGTTTGTATAGCTTTCAGTTATAACATTTTTCTTGCACATAAAAAATGTTCAACAATTCCGTTGAATGAATGAAATGGATAAGAACAGAAATTAATAAGCTAGCAGACAGACTTAATTACAGGTAAGAAAGTATCTAATAAGAGTGTTAAAACACATATTACAAAAATTCTTCCTCATAATTTGTATTAAGATATTGTTACTACACATAGTTAAAATATGTAATAAAATACTACTTTGCATGTTAGTTACTGAATGGTCATTTTTTTTTTTTTTTGAGATACATCCCTTGTATTTCAAACACAGAGCTCTCAGTTGCTTGATATTAGCTTTATAAATTATCATGGACATTTCTGTATATGACAAAAACTACTAGGTAAGTTACAAAAACATGTAGTCCTTACCCCAACAATTTTACAAATTGTGTATTTAATGCAAGTTCATTTCTAAGACCTTCCCCAGTGATTTTTGCAGCTATTAAGTTTGTCTACTCTTCAGGCATCACTCAGAAGCCAACAAAATAGAACTCTACTACTATGCTGTGATTTGTATCTCTTCCTAGAAGCCAAGTAGAATTTGTTTTCTAATTAGCAAATGTTTCCAACGAAACTCAGAGATGAAAAATCTTAAGAATTAGGTATGGTTAATATGCCAAGACACTACTTGAGTAGGAGTTCTCTGGGAAAGAAAGAAACACAAAACTTGAATACATTAGAAGTATTAATCTTTTAATATTTAAGAAGGTTGTACAAAGACCTTACTCTTTTCTGGTCCTTGGCAATTACTGAGTCAAGCTAAAAACCTATTCAAGTTTTTCATGTTGTAGGTTATTTAATCTACTAAAAGAATAAATGGAGAGCTTAACAATTTGACATTTTGCTTCAAAAATTTCAACAGAATATATATAACCAGTTAGTTTCCCATAAACTATTTGGTCTATAGAACTTTTTACAAATTTATTTATTTTATTGTCTCCATTGATTTACATTGTTGTTTGTATTTTGGGGGGACTATAAGGTTTTTTATCTTTATTTAACTCTTTTTTTCCCTTTAATTTATATATATTTGACATCAATTGTAATCCCCATGTATTACCCATCACCATATCACCAGTGCACCATCACCTCAGTGCCCCGTGCTCCCGTCTGCCCTCCACCCTTTCCCTCTTCCCTCCCCACCAAGTGTCCCCAATTTGTCCTTGTCTTTTCATTTTTGGTTTTTGTGTATTTACTGTTGTTATTATTATTGTTGTTGTTCTTATTCCTTTCCTTGATCCTTATTTGTTTCCCTTATATTCCTCCTAGGGGAGGACCCATCTGGTATTTTTCTTTTGCCTTCTGACTTACTTCGCTGAGCATAATCCCTTCCATGATACTTCATATGCCATAATTATTTGTTTGTACATTTTTTGTGTATTTTAAGGAGTATAGTATCATGAGAACTATTCATATTCATTAATTTACACAAAATTGGGAGAAAGGAATTGTTCAAATAGAACATTTCAGCCACAAGTTATATAATCTCTACCCTCAAGAAATTGACAAGTTAGGTTATACCTAAATTAGAAACACCATAGTTAAATGATAAAATAATCTGGAGAAATCAGAGCATGGATATATGTTGAGTAGTGATAAGAAAATCAAATAGGCATATGTTTGTTATAAATTTAAAGACTGAATTTGAAGACCAAATGAGTAAGGAAAAGTATCAGAGGGGGGGAAAAAGGAAGAGAGGTTGTTAGATGGATCTTGGATTATGGGTCAGATTTTATCAGGAAGAGAAAAGAGATTATTTTCAGGTAAAAGAGAGAGATGAGGCAACATCATGGAAGGGAGTATCATGGGAAGATAATTAGCTATATATAGAATATACAAAACTACCTACTTTCTGAATGATATACTTTAGTTCCAATGAAAACTTGACTTTACAGTATCTTCTGTTTCACACTTCTGTTGTCTAAATCCTCGGAAAAAAACTGCTCAAGGTTAGACGACAGAATTACTTTGAGTCAAGTAGTGTTCATTTTTAACACCCTCCTGGTCAACAGGATTAGATATACTGATGCCTTATAATTTTACAATCATTTTGAAAACCCAAATGTTAATTGAGATTAATAAATTAGGTTTTTCTAGATTAAGGAATTAATGAAAAATTAAAGTGAATGTCTCTTTTCTCTCTCTTCAAAGAGAGATCTTAAATAATTGTGTCCAAGGTTAATGTAATTGAGATTTTAGAAAATATTCTGGTATCTGAGTTTTAGGATTTGGTACACACATTTTTCTTAAGTAGTTTGGCACATATATTTTAGAAAATATTCTGGAATCTCAATATTAGAATTTGGTGCACACATTTTTAAGTGGTTCTTAGAGGTCCAACTCTCCTCATCTGAAGGCAAATCTTAAAGTTTTTCAAAATCAAAGTTTGGGAGTGGAATTTGTACCATAATTCTAGCTATATAAAAAGGAATAAGTTATGGGTGAGTTAATATTCTCCCAATTTCATAGAATCACATGGAATTATAGCATCATCAAATAGGCAAGAAATATCTGAATAACATTACTGTTACATCAGTATTTAGCCTAATTTATTCAGTACACTGTAATGAGCACCTCCTCTGAGCAATGCAGCACCAGGTGCTAGAGATATAACTGTGATTCTGTGTCCTCCCTTGTTTGATAATGGGAAGTTTATGCAAGTGAGACTCTACAAACAGAACCTCCTACTTAAGAACAGACAATCATATATTGTTTATCTCTAAAATTAGGGAATAGCCAAATCAGAAATAAAGCTTACTAAAACAAAGAGACACCCCATTAATAGGAAGAAAAATTTTGCACACAATACTACTGATAAGGGACCGATCAGAAAGATCTACAAAGAGCTGATGAGACTCAACAAAAACAAAATAAACAATCTAGTTAAAAAAAAAAAATGAGTAGAAGAGCCAAAAAGACACTTCTCCAAAGAGGAAATGCAAATGCCCAACAGGTATATGAAAATATGTCACTTGTCACATGCAAATCAAAACCACAATAAGATACCACCTCACACCAATGTGAATGGCAAATACTAAAAAAAAACAAAACAAACAAAAAAACTAGCTCAAAAAATGACAAGGATGTGGAGAAAAAGGAACTCTCCTACATTGCTGGTGGAAATGCAAACAGTTCTAACCACAATGGAAAGCTATTTGGAGGTTCCTCAAACTACTAAAAATGAAGTTCCATATGATCCAGCAATTGTACTCCTAGGAATCTACCCAAAGGACACAAAAACATATTGAAAATAATACCTGCACCCCTGTTTATTGCAGCATTTTTTATAATAGGTGAGTTATGGAAACAACCCAAATGCCCAAAAATAGGTGACAGGATCAAGAAGATGTAGTATATATACACAATAGAATATTACTCAGCAATCAAAAAAGATAAGGTCATGCCATTCACGGCAATTCGGATGGAGCTAGATAGGATATGCTCAGTGAAATAAGCCAGAATGAAAAAGAAAAATATCAGATGGTTTCACTTTTAGGAAGAACATAGAGAAACAAAATAAGGGATCAAGAAAAAAATAATTGTAATAAATTAAAAATTATAATCAACAGGCAACTACAATGGAGGAGGAGGAAGAAGGATTCAAAATGGGGTGGAAGAGCACAAGGGACTATGGTGATGGTACATGGATGAATTGGTGGTGGGAATTTCATGGGCATTCCACCTGAGAGGAGAAAGTATGCATTGTCTGAAAATAAAGAATGATGGAAAATATATATAAAAGAAAAAATATTTAGTTCTCTACAACAAAACACAATTCTAATTTTAAAGTTCAGACAGTGCTCCACAGGATCAAGCTAACAAAATCACTTTGTTGATAATTTAATTTGCTAGCTATTTTGATTCTGGCTTATATTTTACAAATTTTGCTTGTATAATGAAAAATTAACTCTTTTTAAATGAATTTTATATGTCAACTCTTCCATAAGAGGATTATAACAGCAAATAAAGACATTAAAGAGAATAGAAAGGCAAACTAAGTAGAAAGAAGACAATAATGATGTTGTGGTTTGCTTTTGATGTCACTGCTAGTTTCCATTATTTAATCAAATAGGTACAATGTAAAGGATAAAGACAAAATATAGTTATGTGAGAACAGGGCAGGAAAAGGAGAACTGAAATGACATAAGTCAAGAAAATACCTATGTATCTAGAGTTTTAAAAATTGAACAAAATTTCTGAAGGAAAGTTCTAAGGATGAAACTGTGTTATGCTTAAGTGGAAGAATCAATAGGGAAAAACATTCTCTGCTCATAGACTAGAAGAATTAATGTCATTAAAATGGTCATCTTACCCAAGGCAATATACAGATTTGATGGAATCCCTACCATAGTTTCAATGGCATTCTTCAAAGAAATAGAACAAACACCACTGAAATTCATAAGAAACCACATAGCCAAAGAAATCCAGACAAAAAGAACAATAATATCACACATCTTGAATTCAAACTATAATACAAAGTTATAATAATCAAAACAGTATGGTTCTGAAACAAACATTTATACAGACCAATGAACCAGAATTGCACACCCAGAACTAAACTCACACTTACATAACCAATAATCTATGACAAAGCAACCAAGTATATAAGTTAGAGAAATGAAAGTCTCTTCAATAAATGATATTGGGAGATCTGGACAATCATATGCAAAAGAACAAAACTGGACAGCTCTGTCATCATACACAAAAATTAACTAAAAATAAACAAAAGATTTAAATATAATGCCTAAACCATAAAATACATTGAATAAAATTTAGGCAAAACTCTCCGTGACATAGGTTTCAATGATGTCTTTGTGGATTAGATTTCAACAGCATGAAAAACCAAAAGCAAATATAAGCAAATGGGCCAGCCAGAAGGACATTTATCCACAGCAGAATTGTGAGACTGACAAAGGACCCTGCTCTATGCTTTGGAACTAGTTAAGTCAACCAAGACCATGAAGCCTAATAGTTCTTTGGATGTTCATTCTCTTCACTCAAAATGGGTTTATATCTTTGCCCTACACGTTCCCTTATCTGAGAATAGAAGACACTCAGGGATGGTTATGCCCTTAATCATTTTTGTCAACTTCTATTTCTTTTTCACTATTTATATCACATCAGAAGTAGTTGCATAGTTCTAAGTGTCTGCCACAAAATAAAAATATGAGGTTGTTTATTCAAAATGCAGAGGGAAAATGCTGGTAAAGGCACTAAAGTAATGAGTTTCCTTTTCTCTTTGTTCTTTCTGTAGATATGTCACAGAAATTTTAATTGGCTTTTAAATTATTTGAAGTAAAAGTTAAGAACAATTAAAATTATTAACAACTTTTCATAAATGTTTAATATTTTACAATACCAATTTTAGATGCAAATATAAGCGCATTTAGTTTGTATTTGGAATCACCAAATGTATACACTTCGAATTTGTAATCTGAACATCTAAATGTACTTTGCTATTACCAGAAGATTTAAAATGCTCCACAGTAAAGACTCAGATGTTTTTATTTCACTTGTTAATACACAGTCTCTACATCTGACTTACTAATGAGCTAGAAAAGACTTTGTTAACTACTATTTAAAAAAAAAAAGAAATTGTGAACTATCCTACCATTTTTTCTGTGTCATCATTTTTTTGATTTAAGTTGTTGACTAATACAGGGAAGAAGGATACGGAAGTGGGATTCCCTGATTATTAGTAATTCTTAGATGGAGTTACCTTCTTTCTCAGTTCAAAGCAAGTTTTGTTTCTGAGGAAATGTTGCTTATTGGAGCTGTCAGCACTCCTCCTTACTAAGTTATAGATGTAAGAAGCCAACCTCATACTCTGAGTGCTGATGGATTCCCATGCATTGTGGATTTCCTGTGTGTGCTCACTGCATATAGATGGGAAAAAAGAAAATAGCAGCGCACACATTGTATGTTATCTCTTTTCATGCTCATGCTTCTTGTCCCACTATCCTTTGTTTACAAATCTCCAGTTGAATGATAAAATGATTCATGATTTCAAGAAGGTTAGCATCCAGCTAAGCATGTGACCCTTCTGACTATGGAATCCTGATGCCCGCAGATGTTGCACATCCATGAAGTTGTCCCTGACAATAACCTCCCAGTCAGATTTAGATTATCTGGGATTTACTTTTATGGTCTTTAGGAGTAACACTTCATGGAGGAAAACATTATTAAGGGTAAAAACCTAACAGCACACACATCTAATTTAGCTACTTAATTAATTCTGGTATGTGTCAAGAGTGGCTACGGATCCAAGTTTAATGGGAGGTTACACAAAACTTCTAAAACTTTATCCACCATGTTCCTATCTTTCAGCAAATAGAAAATCCTTTAGATGTTTTTATGTGATTTTTTAAAGGTAATTGCTTAGATTTAAATTCATATGGCTTAAAAGTAAGACACTAATTTTGTTTGTTTACAGATATTTTGTTTCTAGGAGTTTTCCCAAACTTTTGGGCTGCAGCCAAACAAGAGTTCTACTTGGGCTGACTCCCAGTTCTAAAAATATGGATATAAGCCCAAATTTCAAGGTCAAGGACTAGGGATTGTTTGGCAGCTTGAAACTTAGAGTCGAGAAAGTAGTGGCCCCAGTGACTCTAACATTGAAGAAAAAAATAAAGCCTACTGATTTGTAGCACTTAATTTCATACAGCTTTGAGCACTCACAAGGGTAATCCATTAGATTTCAGGATGAAAAGAAATCCACTGCATGTAGAAGTTTATGTTTTTAAACTTCTGGTTAAATATGAAAGAGGTAATACCTACATGTCAAGGGCTGAGGGAAAATTAAATGTTCTAGATGATCTACTAAAGGAAATCTGATTATAAAACTGGTTTTAGGGAGAATAGTAAATAATCATGAACTGGGGTGTTATGCAAATTGCCTTAAATTTAGTCCGAGTTCCATGACTTTGTGAGAGTTATACATGTTGGATTTCAATATTGTGTGTCATAAATAGCTCTTGAGTTATTTAGCCATCTTCTATTCATTTGGCTTAAGAATAGTAGAATATGACCATTATTTACCTAGTATTTTTAGAAGAGAAAAGAAGCCTTCAGCTATGTAAAGAGAAAGACTAAAATTCAGATAGAGAAGAATGATTACACAGAAGGCACAAAAGTGAAAATGAATTTACTGTCCTCCCAAACCCATGCACTCCATTGGAATCCATTTTGGTCTATACTTTAGGTGATTTTCTCTGTGGTCCTAAATGGATTTTTACAAGGTCTATAGAGTTTCTGCATACTGTTACATATGTTTTAGTAATGTTCATGCTAAGCTTTGCATGTGTTTTATTCCCCTAGTAGTTTTAAAAGTAGAACAAGAATTATTTAAAGGGGAAAAGAGATTATTATTTTGCTTTAAGGGTCCCAGTAGAATGGGAAAAACTTGGAAAGTGTAAAGAGTTCTATATTCCTATTAAGTGTGACTCAAAAGCCACCCTTGGTTTTACACTATCTCTGATTTTACTTCTCCCTAGTATTTTTTTCAGACTCACACAGCAGCTAATCCTCATAAAGGCAAAGCCACACATGAAATTTAAACTCCAACACTTTTGTTAAAATTCCTCCAGGAAAACATCTTCCCCCTCTCCGTAGCCACATTAAATTGACTATGTGGAACAGAGTCAAACTTCTCCCTTCAATATTCACCTTTGGATGAAATCCAAGCATTAACTAAGAAATGTAAAGAAAGTCAGGTGTGTTCAGATTTAGATTATCTGGAATTTACTTTTATGGTCTTTAGGAATAACACTTCATGGAGGGGAAACATTATTAAGAGGAAAATCCTAACAGCACACATATCTAATTTAGCTACTTAATTAATTCTGGTATGTGTCAAAATATGTATAATTTATACACCTGTATTATAAAGAATCCCAAAGAGGCCCTGGGCAGGAGAGAGGTATAAAACAAATCCAAATTTACAAATTGGAAAAAAAGAAGTAAAACTATCGCTATTTGAAAATGACCTGAAATCTACATAGGAGAATTCTAAAAACATCATTTAAAAAACAAGTAAACAAAAACCAATTAGAAACAATAAATCCGTAAAGTAAAGTAGTAGGCTACAAAATCAATAAAGTTTATGTAACCTCTCACTTTCTGAAGAAAAAATTTATAAATATTCAAGTCAATATTATGTACTAATTTTACAAAGAAATGTTTCATAGTAAAAAGCATGTGATTTAGGATAGAGATTACTTTTTTTTTTGCAAGATGAGATTGGCAGCAGAGTAAGGAAGTTTTCAAATTTATGCATCATTTTATTATGCTGGAAAATGGATCATGAGAATTCACAGTATTTTTTGTATCTCTTAAGTAATTTCTGATAAATTTAAAAGCTCTTCTTATAAAATAAAATGAACATCACGGATCCCCTGCAACTGCCTAATAGTTAGGGACTGGTACATACTGGTTTTTAGGTAATATCTACCTTGCATTTATTTTTTAAAAATGACTTTTTTTTTAAACTAGGCATTCTGAAATATCCAGGCAATTGCTAGATATACCCAAGATTGCCACTGTAGAGTAGAATGACATAAGGATTTATTTGGGGAATATTTTATAGAAAGCATCTACATCTTGACCGCATGCAGATAATGAAATATACCTAGGCAAGATATTCAGTTTGGTGATGCAAACTGATATTCTGCCTATAAAGTAACCAAAATATTGCTAAACCTGTTTAAGGACTTAAATAGGTCCAGTTTCCATATTTTCTGACAAAACAATGATAATGAATGGGTCAGAGTCTGCCCTAGAGTGCTTCAGACTCTCTAGAGACAGGCTTTTCACTATCCAGGAATGCTCTTCCCTGCCGCATTCCAAGATCAATACAAAATCCAACCTTGGATTTCACATTTGGTGGCTCCTGACTTCCTGTTTCAGAATGCCAGTCTCCCCTCTGTGTAAATATGTCTCTGTTGTCTTCTGGGTGGTGTGTCCCCTCCAAGGACTGAGTCAAGTTCCTCATTTGTTTACAAAATAGCTTACTGCACTAACTATATAGTCAGCTGAAAATCCCAACACTGGGTAAGTTACACTGAAGACCCAGTGGTGTGAGCTGCTTTCTCATATTTATAGTTTCAGAAAAAAATAAAGAACTTAATATTGGATATGACCTATACTTTAAACTCATCCAGTGGACCTATGGGTACTTGATCAGCTGAGCATTTATTGGAGTACTGTCTTCTTTTAATTTTAAACAGTTCAAACCCAACCAAGAATTATGACTAAAAACAGAAGACTGAGGTTATAATAAAATTAGAATTTCTGTGAGGAAGGTTAGGCTGGGACATTAGAGCCACTCAATAAGCACTAAATAAATCATGTTCCCTTGCTCTGGTGCAGAGGGACAAAGCACTTCCTCTGCTAGGCCCAGCTGATCGACCTCTATAAAACTCTTAGAGGCACTTATATCCCAGCCAGAGCTGTACTGGGATGAAATCATGGAGAGTCAGAGCAACCCCTTCCTCATTCCCATGGCAACTGTCAATCTCACAGAACAAAAGAGAAGTCTTGGGTTTGAGATTTCTCTTTGAATGCCCTCTGGGATGGAAATAACTTACTATGTTTCAAAGATTCAAGGGATACAGTCTTGAGCATGCTCATGGGATACAGTCTGCTATTCTATTGTTTTGGGGTACAGAAGTGAACCATTTCTCCTCAGAGGGAAACAAATCTTGGCCAACTGGTAGAAGCTATAGGTTGGTGTAGTTTCCTCAGAATAATAAAAGAATCTTCACATAAATAGTGCTGCTCAGCAATGGAGTGACCCATCTTGGAAATACAAGATTCTTTTATATTTATTAAGTGTTGGACAGATGCTTAATGATCAAAGAATACAGGCAAAAGAAACAAGTAGATTGATCATTGGTGTCCCTGACAATACTGAGATTATACCTGAATTCCCCCACAAAACTTGAATCTAATAGGATTCAAGATTTATAATGTTTCCATTCATGAAGATTCAGCTTCAGAAGGAATAAACAGAATAAATATAAAATTGAGAAAACTGAAGGAAATAACATGGGATGAATAGAAAAGCAGGGGAAATGGGAGAGGGACTGTATGGTGTCTGGCTTTTTCTTTGTCTTTGGTGGCCAAATAATCTTGGACTGCTAACTGACTGATTTCAACACCCATGACTTAAGTTTCCTCATGTGGTCTAAAATTAGGAGGCACATATTTTCAAATACTCTTCCTTACTTAGAATATAAGACTCACATCCATGACAAGACAGAGGGATTGAGCTACAGAACCATGTGAAAAAACTCAGCATTCATATTTTTTTGAAAATAGGCTTTCACTAAGAAAACTATCAGGTGGAGGAAAATGATAATCAAAGTGATGCATTTCTCATCAAGAAAGGAAGAACGTGGTGACAACTGTAAAATTAACTTTTTTTCCCCACTGTTTCAAACAAAAAGAAATGGTTAAATGCCAGTCAGTTCTGCCTTCTTACATTCTTTCTTCCTTTGAATTCCTGACAGCAATTTAATATTTTCTGAAAAGAAGTATATAAGTGAGTAACTTTTGAATAACTGTCAGTTAGTGAAAATCTTTCCTACCTTTATTTTATCCAATACAATATGGACTAGATCAAGATATGGGATCCTGAGAATAAATTGTCCTGTTCATTCTGATATTCTAGCATCATGTCTTTACAGATCATTGTAACAACACAAGAGTAGAGATTGTTGCTACCTGTTAAGTAGGGTCAGTTAATCTGGTGTTGTTAAGTAGGTGATTAAACAGTCCTTCAGAGAGGAGATGAAAATACCTCCGAGGGCAAAAGATTGCTTCTGAGTTCATAGTCCATAGTTCAGCAGGGGCATGCTCATAGACTTTAATAGCCTCTCTAGAGAGGAACTGTATTAAAAGAATAAAATGTTTCTACCAATGTTACAATTTTCAATGTCACAAAATCCCAGAAGTCCTCAAAGTCTAGAAAGGGTCACATGGGATAAGCATGAAATTGGCTTTATTTCATATCATAAAGCCTACGATAAAGAAACTCAAAGATGAACTGTTTGAACTATATTTTACAAATGAAAGTTTTATATTTCAAGCACCTTCTTTCAATACATTTTTGCCTTTATTGAACTTAATACCATATGCAATATCTGGAATGGGAAACTGAGCCAATTTGGTACTGTCATTTGTATTTCATAATTAGAACTGGCGTGTAATAAATGGACATTTGTGCCTCTTTTAAAATAAGAGCCTATAATTTTGTGCCAAAGAAAACCCCCAATTAGCACAGCTTTGAGTTAACTCAGCAGCTTGTGAGTTAAGGAGGGAAAACTCAATGTCAAATGCCACTTCTTAATTTAACTAACATGAAATGTTGCTCCCCTGTAGTGGTGATCTCTGGGATTTCCTGGTACTTACATTTCACCTCATAGAATTCCCATACCCCACACAAAACTCAGCATTACCTTTAATATTTCCAATATAATAAGCTTTCTCCTTGACAATCCTAATTAACTTTAGACATCTAAATTTCTTCCAACATGAAAATCATTGAATTAACAGGGAAACACTTATAAATCATTAAACAACAAACTCAATGTCTGTCATTTGCAATAAGTTTATTAAAGCAAATGTTGTAGAAAAACTCTTTAACAATTTAAGTCTTAAGAATCAAGTTTCCTATCATCTGTTTTTTAAATGTAGAAAAGACTACAGTTTTAGGTCCTTTTATCTTCCTTTATCTAGCTATATAGCCTCATGACATATATTTATCTTTAAGATGCTTTTTGTTCTTTTCTCTCTTCTATTCCCTAAAACTATTATTGTGGATCATGGTGAAGATCTTTGCTCTGGGTCTTCTCTTCCTACTGAGACTTTGCTTCCTACTCTCCTCATCACTGGGAAATAGGAGACGATTCATTTGCTGAAGGGTGTTTTCCAGTAAGAAGAGTGCAATAGAGAATGTTTCTCAGATTTCTAGAGAGTAAACAGTAGGTTACTGTTCAAGACTGGAATGCAGGTCATCAGAAAACAAACCACACCAAACACTAAAACACATTGCTTTGTAAGCATAAAATATAGCAGGTTTTATTATCGTTATTTTTAATTAGCTCCAATCTCTCCAATCAGCTCACATACTCTCTGAGTATTCCTTCAGTCTCCTAATCTCTAAGTATCTAGTGCCCTATGCTTTCTCTTAAGCTTCAATAAAAACCTAAAATTATATTTTGGAATCATGCCAGGGTATAAATGATGACAATAGAAGGCAGTTACTATCTAGAAGGCCATTTATATCTAATTGGGATAAAAGGCATTGTGTTAAGAATATGCAATATAGCCACAAGTGAAATGATTTGTCAGATATTGGAGCCTTCTCAGGCCTCTCTTTGAGAACAATGAACGCTACCTCTGCATAAGGTCAGCCCAGAATGGGGCTTCTTTTTATAATAAAGACAATGTCCAAGATCTGACAATTTCTTTACTATAATACACTGATTTCCTTAAGATAGGAAGGAGTGAGAAGTCAAGAAACGAAAGGCAGGGAAGGTCCCAGTGATGTGGTTATGACTCAAAGAGACTTCCAGTCAGTACAGTAGACTCCAAATTTAGGGAGCAAACTACCATCCTGCACGATGCCTTCTCAGGGCCTTAGTGTGACCCTGTCATTATATGTAAAATCACCCTAAAATTAAACTCTGAAGAAAAAGAAAGTCCTCTTCATCATCTGTTTCTCACATTTCTGTTCCACTTAAAGCTGGAAGTTCCTGGAGAGAGCAATTGATACTTTCTATCTTCTCTGCATTAGTGCTGCCTTTACAGTCTCCTAGTGGTTCCACTAATTGAAGATTGTAATGAAAATTAGCACTTAGCCAACAGGTGAAAAAGGGTGGAAATAAATATTTTTTTAAAAGATGAAGCAAGAAAATATTTAAGATTGTTTTTTGTGTTTCCTGGAAGAAATTATTTTCTGTACCTCAAGCAATTGTCAAATCCTTAGAAAATGGAAAGGTCAGATGTTTTAGCCCTACCTAGCTAATTCCATGTAATCTGTGGTCCCTGATATCTGGGATTAGTCTGAGGTTTAGAGGAAGAACTGCTCCATAAACCTGCTCTCAGAAGCAGATGGATAAGATGCTATAGTTTGTGCCTCTATGTCAAGAGGAGACCTGTGCTAAAAAAAAGAAACATGTGAGGTGCTGGTCATAGGAAGGAATGCCTGTTGCTTTATCCCTCATGCAGACAGGCTAAGCACACATGCTTCCTTCAACTGAGAAAACTGGGTCCAATAAAAGACCAGGTTATTTTGGAGCAGTTAATCTCAAGGAGCAAAGAAATTCTACCACTGCCCAAGAAAAGATGAAAGCAACACACTGGTGCTTGCTAACATAACTGAGGTGTCTGTCGATTTGAGCAGCATTCTTAGAATCCCCTGGTACCACTTCCTAATTTGACCTTTCATGATTTGTGACTTTAAAGCCAGAAAATCAAACTAAAATCCCCATAATACTTTGGCACAGGAGGGCCAACTCAGGAGAATGTTGATCCTTAAGCCTATAGTTTTCTGACTTTTGTTGGCGTAGCATTATCCATAAAGTATCTGGAACACATTTTTGACCATTCATAATTTTTTTCTAAAGTTCTGGAGTTAAACCATTAGTGCTGCTTTCTAGGGGATTATGTCATATATTGGAGCCTGAGAAATTAGAAAACTCTTTAAAATGAAGTTAGTAAAACTGTATAAAAAACAATGACGCTCAGATCTTCTAGGATCTTTTCAGTAGACTTGTTGCATAATCCAAATTATTATTACATATATAAAGGAAATATGAGTTTGTGCATAAATCTTATCCATACTTTTCAAAGAATTATCAGATGTTAACTTATGTATTCTTTATGGTGCTACTTCATCATCTATAATTCTTGTCCTTATTGTTTATTCTCCTCTCTAAGCTCCTACAGGATCACTGGTATACAAATATTTGTCAGGTGCAAATATCTATGACTAGAAACAGGGATCACTCCAGTTATTTGAATAGGGTATAACACAGATATTTAGATGCTCATGGAATTGTTGCAAGGCTAACACAGCATAAATTTTAGGCTGATCACCTAGGAGTACTCTTAACAATACCTCCAAGCTGACTCATCAAAGGGAAAACCTACCCCAGGCATGATTACAACATAGGAAACAAGAAAATTGCTAAATTTAATACTGAGTTTAAAGCTGCAACTCAATTTCACTTCTGCAACATCCTCATCATACTCACAAATTTAGTGTGTATGATGCTGCAATATGACTCAAAAAACCTATCTACACAACCTGGTTTCTAGCAAAAACAAGTGAAGTAACGATTAGAAGCCTCCCATCTTACTTCTACCTTCCGCATCTTATAAATGACTTTAACTGGGAGAATCTAATTTGCATCCAGAACTCTACTTTTAAAGAAGTCTGGGGGATGTAGTTTTTAAATGTTTACCTTCTGTAGCACCAAAAAGCATATTAGAAGTAATTTCTAAATTCCTTATAATGTTGTCAATTCACCATAGCAACCATAAATACATATGTTACTGCCATTGTTTCCTACTCTTACACTATTTTTTTAAAAAGTGTTACTGAATGCCTTCTAATACCTAGAAAAATCCATGTTCACTAAATTCTTCTGGATTGATAGCTTCACCAAATAATCATTTTTTGCTTAAAACACTTTGGAATGTGTTTGTTAAGATACCAAATGACTTTCTTCTCCTAATAGGCTATTTTTAACATAGTTTATTTAATTTATCTTTTTGATGCCTAAAGATCTTGCAGTAATTTGAACTCATTCTGAACATCTATGATCATTGTGCAGGTGGACTGATAAAGAAAGTAGTTAAAGGCAGATTATATTCACTCTAATTTGCACTGACTCCTAACCATGGTTATTTTAAGAAAAGCACATTGATCTATGTTGGCTGGCCATGTTTCATCTACTGAAAACTAAATGCAAAACAAAACAAAACAAAACAAAAAACCTGGGTATTTTGCATAGATGAGTATCATTCTGGCTAATCTATAAAGTCTGTCTGGTACAATCACATTGTATCTTCCAATGCCAACATCTTAAAGTTCTATTCCAGTACTGATTCTCTATATAGCAAAAATTGTTCAGAATCTCTTTTTTGTAGAAATATGTATGTTCTCTATAGTGCCCATTAGAAGAAATTAATGAACTTTAGAAAAAAATTACAGTGTCAAAATAGACTAAATTAAGATTCTAAATGTCTATTCTAATATGAACCCCAGATCTCTGGGGCTTGTCTCAAGTCACATACCTGGAAAAGAAAATGGATAAAGTCTATATATAGTCATATGCCAATCACTGGAGATTCAAAAATCTCCAAATCCATTGTAATATACAATATATGAAGAGATTGACCTTATTTCTTAGGTTATACTGCAGCACATGCACACACACATCTGATTGGAGGTGATTGTTTCAATATAAACATTAACAAAGGTGAGAGAACTGACAAAAAGAAAACTCTTCACCTCCCTTCAGCTGAGCAAGTCTATGAATTCTAGTTTATTACTGTAAGATAAACCCAACAAAAGTGTACCCACATTCACATAATGGATTATTTAGTCACTTTGGGATGTTTCCGTAAATTTGGTTCAGTGTATAGTGATGTGAGCCTTCTAGAAGGTTATCAGCACTGTCCACTCTGATGAGGAAAATGGGAAAATGAGTTTCTTAAATATCATGCATTGGTAGTAAATGTTATGCTGGCATCGGATTGTTTCCAGGAATTGAAACATCATAGGCTCAGTTCTTCTGGGAAGAACAAACACACAGTAGAATTGAAGTGTGGGTGGGGGATGGGTAAAAAAGCAGACAAATCAGTTAGTGGGAATCTTCCCAGGCCAGCAAAATAAGCTCTTCTGTTATCATCTCTCTAGTTCATGGTGGGATTTCTAATATTTTCATTGAATTTAGTAATTGTTCATATTTGCAAATATAGAGTCCATATTGATCAATGAAACAATAATCAGATAATCCAATGACCTATAGAAAAGCAAATCTCCCCAATTACCTCTCTGTTCTCTCAGTATAATGTCTAAAATAATTATTGCTAGCAGTGTAATAGAATTTTTTCTTCTTCCTCAGGCAAAAATCTGATGGCAAATATGTATTTGTAGGCACTGTGATTACTAAACAATATAAGTAAAAGTTACTAAGAAAATGCCAATTACTCTGCCCTTATCCATTTAAGCTAATTTCCAGAATTCCAAAGACTAGTGCATAGTGAAAGAACACTATCTCTTTTTAAATAACTTATTAAATGCTCTTCCCTGATGGCCTGTGAAAATTTTATAGTTAAACACATACACCACTTCATTAAAGGAAAAAATAATATGTTGGCATATAACTGATATTCAAGAGAGTGTTGATACATTAGGGAAAGAGGAAAATTTTGAGCAACCATTAACCAAGGTGATTCTCAGGAAGAAAATCTGAGCTAAATTGATAGTGTGGAGGTAAGTAGTAGTATGGATTTTCATAGAAAAACCTATTTTAAAGACATACACTGAACGTGGAATGCTATTTTTGAAAGTGTCCTGGAAATGCAGAAACTAGATCATCAAATAATATCAGTTGAACATTTATGAGACAGGTACCAAATTTCTGAAATAGGTGCCAGTGAGTACAAAATGAGTTCTTAATTTCGATAATCTGCTGGACATTACCCTAATTGTTTTATATGAATTCACTCTTTGAACTTACATAATGAGCTTGTAGAGTAGGTAGTAGTCTATCCCCCATTTTTCAAAAGGAAAAATGAAACACAAAGATATTAAAAAGTGTGTGGAAAATGTTATGTCCCCACGAGAAGATCCAGAACCTAAGCTCTAATATTCCTATAGTGGTTGGTTTCTGTTTTTCCATTTCCAAAACACTGAGATTAATCACATCTTCATGCATTCATTTATTCAACCAGTGGGCCAATTACTGTTCTATGCTGGAAAAATCTCTGTGACCAAGACTGTCTCTGCACTTAGGGGATTTTAATTCTAGCTGGATCTTATGGGACCTTATCTGAGCAAAGATGTGAATGTAGTAGGGGAGTTACCATGTAGAAATCCAGGAAAAGTATAATCAAGTAAATGAAGGAACAGTGCATAAAAGTATTAAGGTAGAAACATTTTAGAAAGGAAATTCCGGGATGAAAGGATAGCTTGACCCAAGATCCTAAGGTAGGATCTTGTTTGGCATGTTTGAGTTAGAATAAGATAAAAATCAGCTGGAACAGAGAAGTAGAGGTATTACGTTGACAACACCACTCTGACCAAAGGGAGTCTTGGAGCAGGCTGTGTAATGCAGGATGCTGCTGAAAGAGAAAGCTTCCGGCTTTTTATTGATAGAATAATAAAACAGCATCAATTATGCAAGATAGGAGAATAAGGAAAAGTATAGGTGAAACTGAACAAATATGCATATATATCTAGGATTTCGTGGGGAAGATGAGTCTGCTGACAAGGTTATTTTTTATCCATTTGATGACTCGATATGGAAATGGAAAACATACCCCAGACCCCTATTTATGGTTCCAATCTTATTGATAAACGTTCTGCTGATCAGTCTCTGGTAGGGCAAAGTCATGCATCAGTCAAGGACCCAAAGCATTCATGGTCATACCTCGTGATGCATACCCACCGTTCCAGGATGATTAGCATCCTGCTCTTGTTAAATTTGAAAGGAGACTTGTAGGGTCTGACATCCTACATTCTTTTAGATAACTAGTTGACCAGTTTGGACTGACCTCATATTTGAATGTAGAACTGCACATAACAAAGATGGTGGCCAAGAAGGCCATTGAAGTATAGCAGATCCACCCAGAAGGTCAGATAATTGCAGAGAGTAGATTATATTTAAGCATGCGCACCAACAACAAGCATATAGGTTTTCACTCTTGGGTAAAATGGGGAATAATTACAGTGTTTTGAACTAAGAAATGACTTAATCATACTCATTTCTCTCTCCAAGTTATATTTATTGAGGTTAAGAAGATTTACATCATTGTATGAGCTTTGATGGTTACAAGCTTACACTTCTACAAATGTATATTTTCATAACTTGCCCATCACTAGTGCTCCAATAACCCTACATTAAATTCCCTTGGACCCATTGGGAAGGGGTCACACCTCATCCCTCTTCCCCTCTGGTTTCCTCAATTTGCAGCCAGACACTGAATTAATTGTTGGTTTGACTTGGACTGACCTTTTTCTCTGTATTCCACATATAAGTGAGATGATCTGGTAATTTTCTTTCTCCTTTTGACTTATTTCTCTAAAGATTATGCTCAAGGATTAATTTGGCTGCTGAATTGATAATAGACTGTAGGGGGACAAAGGATGGGCAGCATCTTCTTGACAAAATAATTTGGGAAAGACTGAGGTAGTCCAGGAATGAACTCAAGTTTGGATATACAGAGTTTGGGATGCTTATTGGACTTCTCAGTGGCAATGCCAAGTAGACAATTAGTAGGACTTTGGGAGAGAAGTCTAAGTTATAGACGTAAATTTGGAATTCTCTTAGCACATAGATGGAATTGGCAACTATGAAGCTAGATGAAATTAACAAGCCACTGGATATAGCTAGAAAAAAAACCTAAGGACTAGCCCTGACCACTCCAACATCAAGAGGAGGTATCAGCAAAGGAAATTGAGAAGGAATAAGGAAGTGAGGCAAGAGAAACTACATGGAGTTGCTATTCTACAAGACAGAGAACATATATCAAAAAGGATGTTTTTCCTTCAAAACAAAACCTTGGTAAACGGGTCTAGCACAGTGGAAGACACATAGTGAGTGCTCAATAAAATTTTATTAATTATCCCAGGTGATTTAAAGTCTAAGAGATTCTTCTGCAATGGGACAAAGATAGCTTAGTCAATAAATGGTGCTGGCAAAACTGGTCCACCATATGCAAAAAAATGAAACTGGACCACTATCTCACACCATGTACTAAAATCAACTCAAAATGGATAA
>JAGFMF010012143.1:264016-292859 GCA_019455555.1 Galemys pyrenaicus | reverse complement strand
AGAACAACAACAACAACAAAGAATAAGCTCAAGGAATTGGGCAATTATAACCAAAAGTAAACAAAAAAACTCAACAAGACCAAAAAGCCAGGATAAACCGAATGGACCATGGGGGGGGGGAGGGGAAGGCGGGAGGGCGAAGATGGGGATGAGGGCAGAGGGTGCACAAGGGACGGAGATGATGGTGCACCAGTGAAATGGTGGTGAGTACTCCCTGGGACTACAAATGATGTCAAATATAATTTTAAATTAAAAAAAAAAGAAAACCCAGAAACAAAATAATAATAATAATAAAGTCTAGGAGATTCTTAATAGTTTAAAGTTATAGTCAAAGTGCCATGAAGCTATGTCAATCCAGCCATTGCTAAAACAGGTATGTTTCTTGGAGAAAATTCTGTGAATAACCAAAGGATTATTATTCTTTCTAAGGAAATTATCTGAATATTTTTATACTTTCACATCAATTTTACTGTTTAGTTACTTGAAATTTAAGGTGTGAACTTAGGAATTCTGGAAATTTGGTAAAAGTAGGGATTAATCATTTTTAAGCAGGTCTTATATTTTCAGCAATTATGTTGTCACAACTTGACTAGAACTTTCAGAAAGTTTCTGCCCTTACTAGTAAGTGTGAAAGAGAGAAAAGAAAATACAGGATATCTCAAAATTGAAGTGAAGGACTGTAAGAAGTAAACATGAAATGGAATGAAAATGTTAGCCAATATGTCAAAATATTTAAAGAACATCAGTACCTGATTGGTTCTTGTGTTCAATGCTCCATTTGAATCATAGGTTATCCTCCTTCAGTATCAAGGATCATAATTTAGGAGAAAAATTTAGTGAAGAGATGTTTTGTGAAGTGGGGACATTAGAGGGTAAATGAAGTATTCACTGAACCATTACCATTGACCCAAATTACCCTCTTTAAGATTTTTAATTCTCCATCAGTAATTTGTCTGTCATGGATTTCAACATTCTATTATTTTAGAAATCAAATCAAGTCAAAAATCAGATCATCTCAACTGAATAAAAAAATCACAGTAAAATTTCTTATTTTTAAGCATTCAATTCCTTTTCTAGTTCATTCTGCTTACTGACAAATTCATCTCCCCTAAGTAATAGATGTGTACATCATCTTAGTTTCTTACTTCAAAACCTCCAGTAGTTCAATTAGACCTTGAGAATACATTCCAAGAATATCTACCAAAACACATTTAATAGCTGGTATAATAAATTCTTCAATTCACAGTTTATATTGTGTTTTCTCATTTAATATAAAGGAGATTCTCCATCTCTGAACCCCCATAAACTTTAAATTATTGTCTTCTTTCTAATTGTCTAATTCCAATGTTATTTAAAGTTCTGTTCAAATCACCATATGATTGCTCAAATCTGACCAATGAGAAAAACTGGCAGACAGCTTCCCAATATCATTCCTACTCTGTTTTCTTTTAATAGAAACTTACCTCTTCATATTGGCATAATATCAAGTATAAAAAGTTAAAACTTACCAAGTTCTTTCTGACTTGATTTAGGCCTGTGAAATGTGTGACTTTCTGGGTAAGTCATTCAGTAAAAACTTTTAAAACAGACAAATTAAGATGTTTTTGCTTTACCTCAATATTCTGTTATAAACAATACTATACCACACCTGTTTGTAGGTGAATATTTATGAACATTAAAAATATTCTAAGGTATATTCATGGGAGGGGACTGAACACCTAAAAGCTTCATAAGCATGTTTAAGTTCAGACCAATTATCTTTCCAAAAGGTACCATTTTACATCTCCCTTTACAGGATATGAAAGTGTCAATTCCATACAACTTTGCAAACATTAGTTATTTGATATTCTTATGTTTTTTCCATTGCCTTTAAAAAATGTATTTACTCTAATAAAATCTGGCATCATAGAGCATCTTCAAACATTTTTCAAAAAGAAAATATAGTGTAACACAATAGTTTCAATTATAAAATGTGTTGCAATTGCAAAATTTGTGTTCTTAAGCATTAATTCCTTAATTTACCAATAGATATTAACTGTCTACTATATTGTTTGGTTTTGTCGTTGTGAAAATGCCTGTGTTTTGCCTTCTTGTGGAAGATAGTTTTGCTGGATGTAGAATTATTTCATTACATTGTTGTCCTACTACCTTTTGGCTTTCTGCGTTTCCTTGAAAAGTCAGCTTTTCAAATTCCATAACAATAGTGTATTTTTGTTCTGTATGCTTGTATATTTGTTGTTGTTGTTTAATCTTTGATCCTCACTGCTTGGCTACGATACATGGTTTTATTTATATTTATTTAATTTGAGGTTCAACTTGAGATTCAATGAGCCTCATGAATCTGCAGTTTGATGTTTTTCATCAGTTTTGGAAAAGCTTTTAATACTATCTGTTTAATATTTCTTCTGCAGAACTTTATCTCTTCGCTCCTAGGATACCTACTACATATATGCTAGGCTCTATATGATAGTGCCTATATGTTCTATTATTACTGTTGTTAAAGTCTTTGTTCATTTGGCTTAATTTATATTATTTCTATTTCTTATCTTCTAGTTTATTAATCTCTGATTCTTTTGGGTCTGATCTATTGTTATATCCATCCAAAATGTTTTCAGTGTTGGGCTATATTATAGAGTGTATTTAGTTCTTTTTTAAAAAATTGAATTTCTCTATTGAATGTCTTCACATTTTTAAAATTTTGTTCATCTTCTATAGTCTTTAACATATATAATAGCATATATATGATAAGCTTTAAAGATTTTTTTTCTACCATTGCTAATACATGGATAATTTGTGGTTTTGTTTCTATTAGCTAACTATTCTTTTGTATATGTGCGATATTTTCATTCTCTTCCACACTTTAAAAAAAAAGTACATCAAAAAATATGTACATCAAAAAAAATAAAACATTAAGTCCACCTCCTCAAAGGTATATGTTCTTACCTTTAAGTAATGATTATTTCCTGTCAATCTGGATTATAGCTGTAATAAAAAATGATTGAAGTTTTCATTAATTTTAGTTTACTTTTGGTTTCATGAGAATGACAATTGTCTTGAAATTATTGTGTGCCCTTTCCTTATCTAGTATTTTGACATCCTAAGAATGTAAGACCCCAGATTTTTCTCTATCTTTTAATTTCAGCCTCCAGCCACCTCTGATTCCCAATTAAACAAAAGTCGTATAAGGAAAACTAGCACATAATGAAAACTGACTGTGTGGTTGAGGCTTCTCCAGATTTCAATCTGTCATCTTCATTCTGAAAATCTATTTAAATCTAGGATAGTTTCTCTTTCCTCACAAAGAATCCAGTTACTTTGACAAGCTAAATTTTTAGTAAATATTCAGATATGGAAACTTAAATTCCCTACTGAGAAAGGGAGGATGTAGCTGCCAATATCTGCTAATCTATGAAGGATTTTCCCTCTCTGGAATTTACGTCTTTTTACTTGTTTGCATCCAGAGTTCTCCAAATTATCCAGTTTTTCTCTAGTTGTTTTCATGGGAGCAATGCTCTGTCAGAAACATTTACATTCTAACTGGAATGGAACTGCTTTTTTAGGGAGCTTCCAGAAAGGATAGACAAGTCATTGCCAGATACAATAAGTCCTTACATATGTCATTGACAGTTTCTTGAAAGTTGTGAAATAACATAAAAATAAAATAATTTCTTGAATAATGATATTTTTAAACTTTGGTGGGAATTTTTTTTCTCATCAATTTATGTTCTGTTTTTTTATAAGATTTATTTATGCATATAAGAACTGGGGTACAGGCCAGAGGTGTGGGGGGTAAGAGGATTCACCAGAGATAATGTGGGGAGAACAGGCAGAGTGACTGAAATACACTGCTGAGGGGAGCAGCGGACAAGGTAGGAGAGGTCTGTGCGCAATGTGGGTCACCTCCCTAGTAAGTGGCAGGGATGAACTCATGCTTCAGTGGCTGTGGTTTGCTTCATGGTACATTGCTTAACCCCTTGTGCCACTAGGGAGGCCCCTCATCCATATTATGTGGAAGCATTCACTGGAATGATGTTACTTGAGTGACTGCTGTAGTTATAGAGTAGATATTAAGTTTGGAGTATGTTCTTATCTGCTAATATTGCAAGAAATGCATTTGAGACAGATAAACATAGTTGTGTCACTTATGCTAATATGTTCTTTAGAACAGCAACAGAAAACAATTAGCTCATTGTAATAGCTTGTAAAAAATGGTACATTTTGTTGTAATTTAAAAGTAGGTGTAGGACCCCAAAAACTGAGTATACATTTTTCTCAGTGCACATGGATCATTCTCCAGGATTGATTACAAACTGGGACAAAATACAAACATCAGCAGATACTCTAAGACTGAAATCATACCAACTATCTTCTCTGACCATGAAACCATCAAACTAGCAATATACCACGAAAAGAAAATAAGCATCCCCACCCAAAACATGGAGATTGAAACCCGTACTATTGGAAGACCACTAGATCAATGAGGAGATCAAAGAAGAAATTTAAAAATACCTTGAGATGAATGATAATGAGGACACAACTCTTCAGAATATCTAGGACACAGCAAAAGTAGTTATAAGAGGAAATATATAGCAATACAGGCACACATCAAGAAACAAGAAAGAACACAAAAAAACCCCTAATCTCACACCTGAAAGAACTAGAAAAAGAATAACAGAAAGACCCAAAGCCAATAGAAGGAAGAAAATAATGAAAATCAAAGCAGAAATATATGAATTAGAAGTTTAAAAAAAAAAGATCCAAAAGATCAATGAAACCAAAAGTTGGTTCTTCAGAAAAATAAACAAAATAGATAAACACTAGCTAGGCTGACAAAGAAAAAATGGGCAAATACACAAATAAATGAGATAACAAATGAAAGAGGACACATCAAAACATACACAGCAGAAATCAAAAGAATAATCAGAGACTGCTATGAAAACAAGTACAACAACCTAGAAGAGATGGACAAATTCCTACAATTTTACAATCACCCAAGGTTAGATAAAAAAGGTATAGAATACCTAAACAGTCCAATTAAAGGAATGAAATTGAAACAGTAATCAAAACCCTTCCCAAAAATAAAAGTCCAGGACTAGACAGCTTTACAAATGAATTCTGCAAAACATTCAGAAATGAATTATTACCTATCCTACGCAGATTATTTCAAAAAATTGAAAAAGAAAGAGTTCTTCCAAACACATTTTATGAAAACAACATTACACTAATACCAAAACTGAACAAGGATATCACAAAAAATGAAAACTATAGACCGATCTCTCTAATGAACATTGATGCAAAAATCCTCAATAAAATCTTAGCCAACAGAATCCAACAATGCATCAACAAGATAATCCACTATGACCAAGTAGAATTTATCCCAGGAACACAAGGATGGTTCAAAATCTGAAAATCAATAAATGTAATCCACCGCATCAACAAAAAGAAGAATAGAAACCACATGATCATATCAATATATGCCGAGAAAGTGTTTGACAAAGTTCAGCATCCATTTATGATGAAGGCCCTTGAAATTCTCAAGATAGAAGGACCATATCTTAACATAATAAAGGCCATATATGACAAGCCCAAAGCCAATATCATTCTCAATGATGAAAAGCTAAAATACTTTCCCATTAAGATCTGGAACAAGACAAGGATAATCTATCTTACCACTTCTCTTCAATATAATACTGGAAGTCCTAGCCAGAGCAATAAGACAAGAAAAAAGCATACAAGGAATCCAATAGGGAAAGAAGAAAAACTATCACTGTTTTCAGATGATATAATAAACATAGAGAACCCCAAAAGCTCTACAAAAAGCTAGTCAAACTAATCAGCTGGTTTAGCAGAGTACAGGATCCAAAATCAAGACACAAAAATCAGTAGCCTTCCTTTATACAAACAACCAAACTGAAGAAGAAGAAATAAAAAACTATCCCTTTTATAATTGAAACAAAAAAAAATCAAATACTTGGGAATAAATCTAACAAAAGAGGTGAAGGACCTTTACAAAGAAAATTACAAAACATTGCTAAAAGAAATAGAAGATATCCTTTGCTCATGGATTGGAAGAATTAACATCATCAAAAAGGCCATCCTACCAAAAACAATCTACAGATTCAATGCTATTCCAATAAAAATTTCAATGTCATTCTACAAAGACAGAAAAATATATATAAAATGCATATGGAGACACAAAAAACCTCAAATGGCCAAAGCTCTTCTGACTGAAAAAAGGGGGACTGGAGGTATCACAATTTCAGACTTCAAACTTTACTACAAAGCCACAATAATAAAAACTGCATGGTACTGGAAGAAAAACAGACACATAGGTGAATGGAATAGAATAGAAATCCCAGAAATAAACCCACAGGCTTAAGGCTTATGCATAACTAATCCTTGACAAAGGAGCAAAGAATATGCAATGGCATAAAGACAGCTTGTTCAATAAATGGTGCTGGGCAAACTGGACCGCTACATGCAAAACAATGAAACTAGAATACTGCCTTTCAACCATGCACAAAAACCAACTCAAAATGGATTAAGGAATTAGACTTAAGACCTGAAACCATAAACTACATAGAAGGAAAAGTAGGCAAAACCCTACATGACATACACATCAATAACATCTTTAGAGACACAGCACCTAAAGCAAAGATAGCGAAGGAAAAGACAAACAGCTGGGACTACATCAAACTTAAAAGCTTCTGTACAGCAAAAGACACGCTAACCAAAACAAAGCAACAACCCACCCAATGGGAGGAAATCTTTGCACACAACACTACTGACAAGGGACTTATCACAAAGATTCACAAAGAGCTAACCAGACTAAAGAAAAACAAAGTAAACAATCCAGTCAAACTATGGGCAGAAGAGCTAAAAAGGCAATTCTCCAAAGAGGAMATGCAAATGGYCAACAGGTATATGAAAAAATGCTGAGCTTCTCTTGTCATCAGAGAAATGCAAATCAAAACCACTATGAGACACCACCTCACACCAGTGAGAATGGCACATATCAAAAAAAGTAGCAACAACAAATGTTGGTGAGGATGTGGAGAAAAAGGAACTCTCTTACACTGCTGGTGGGAATGCAAGCTGGTCCACCCATTATGGAAAGCAGTGTGGCAGTTCCTCACACTACTAAGAATGGAACTTCCATAGCATCCAGCAATCCCACTCCTAGCAATATAGCCAAGGAACACAAAAACACTGATTCAAAAGAATACCTGCACCCCTATGTTTATAGCAGCACTCTTTACAATAGGGAAGACCTGGAAACAACCTAAATGCCCAAAAATAGATGATTGGATGAGGAAGCTGTGGTACATATACATGGTGGAATACTATTCAGCAATCAGAAAAGATAAATTAGCGTCATTCATAGGAACATGGATGGAGCTGGAAGGCATTATCCTCAGTGAAATAAGTCAGAAGGCAAAAGAAAAATACCGGATGGTTTCCCCTCAGACGGAATATAAGGGGACCAAATACGGATCAAGGAAAGGAATAATAACAACAACAACAACAATAATAATAATACAAAATCAAAAAGACAAGGATAAATCGAGGACACTTGGTGGGGAGCGGGGAGGGAGAGGGTTGAGAGCAGATAAGAGCACACGGGAGTGAGGTGATGGTGCACTGGTGAAATGGTAGTGGGAAATCCATGGGGACTACAACTGTAGTCAAATATATAGAAATAAAGAAGGAAAAAAATACATAAATTTAGGTGTAGGGTCATCTTGATATGTTGTAACGGTCGCATATATTTTCTTGTAAGTCTGTATGAATTCAGCTGGATCAAGTCCTCGGCTATTGTGTAATCATTCTTGGTTATTATTGGTGTCAATTCTTTTTTTTTTTTAAATGTTACACGTGAATAATAAAACTTTCAAAACTTTGTTTATTAACATTTAATAAAGGTCCAAGTGAAATGATCCCAGGTATCTGCTTCACTCATTTAATTTAAACTTTTTCATTAAGACTGAATTTTCCAAAGAATGCTCCACAGAATACTGATTCCCATCAATTATCTATGGAAAATGTTCCTTTGATAAATGCATGTAAGAATCCTACCATTGCAAATCCTCTTTCTTGATATTTTCAATGAATAATAGTATATTAGGGGATCTGAAGAGTTAGATCTTTTAACTTTGTTTAAATTAGCATTTCCATACACTTAGTTTATTAAGAAATCCCTTTTTAAAGGAACATGTATTAGTAGTCTTTAATTTGGTGTTTTCTGGAACACATTTGGAAAATGTTTTTCTAAGTTGGTAATAAAGTTAGTAAAGATAAGGTTTACAAATTTTTCGACTTCAATTATAGAGTAGATGCTTCTATTGTTATATGTGATACAGTCAAGAAATCTTTTTTTTTAGAAATTTGAGATTATATATATGAATTTTCAACATATATTGCAATATTTCAAATGCTATGAAACTTGTAGACTGGCGCAATTATCAGGCTTCATCAAAATAAAAAGTAACCCAGTTATTTTATAGACTCTCTTAGCATTTTTCCTAAGCTTTTCCTGAACTTATTGGCAAAGTCTGTATATATGACAATATAATCTTAAAAAGAAGCCCATTGTTTTAATTTTCGTGAAACTAGACAGATAAGTCTGACTAACTAGATTTTATTTTTACCCATTATAAATGTCAAATTTTATCCAGTCAAGAGAATAACTGGAATGTTTCATTGTAGATTTCATACACAAAGATGATCCAAATCCATGATGTCATTCAGGAAATTTCCAATTTTTAGAAACATGATACAACAATTATCTTACCTGATGGTTAATTCTGTTGGTGAAACTTGAGTCTGTGAGCACTACTGGTGTTGATATTTCCTCTGCTTGGAACACTTCCCTCAAACATTCTTTTTGGTTAAATCCTTTTCTTCTCTGAGGTTTCAATTTAAATGTTGTTTGAGTTTTTTTTTTTTTTTTCTCAGAGAAAACTTATGTGAACTCCCTCCCCGAGTCATTCAAATTAGAGAACTACATTTTTCCCTCTAACACAGCATCCTACTCTTATATAATTACATATTTATTTGAGTTTTTAAACAACAATATCTGTGTCTCCCACTAGACCCTACATGGGAATTCTAAGATTTTCTCTGTTTTAGTTCTATTTTTTTTTTTTTTACCACAGTGTGGTCAATGCTAAGAATAGTCTTGACAAATAATAGTCACTTGAAAATATTTGTTGGAGGAAAAAGTGAAGAGCATATTCAAACATCCATCAATTTCACCATATATTTTGACCCCAGACATTTTTGAACATACATCTACGTAAAGGTATAGCACAGTTCTGTTTAAAATAGTCCTTTACTGAAAGATAAAATAAATGCTATTAATTGATTGACTGTTAATTCCAACAAGTATGTTTATTGTCATAAATTTTTCCACAAGGTAGTAGTCTTAAATATAAAGTTTGATTTAAATGTTAACTTGGTCACTTTCAATTGCACACCCAAAATATTTGAGAAATATTGGAACTCCTCTTGTTCAATTTTTTTTTAATGGGGTCTTTTCTGTGTCATTGAAAGGTATACTGGTTGAGGCAGAAAATAAAAAAGTGAAAAAAAAAAGAAAGAAAGGTATACTGGTAAACAAGAAAGCAGTCATGGTGAGATAGACTCAATTTGTATTGTCTTTGGTGCCCAATTATATTGATGGTCACGGGGTGATCTTTATACATTCAGACAAATTGTGAGTCCTTCCCAATAGGAAATGATTATGCAGAGTTTCTATCAGGATCATCTTTCCATTTACCTTCCAAGAGTTTATAAATGTTAGATTGAATGCTTGTGACTGTTCAGTGTAGCATAACTGTAGTGATATCAAGTGCTTAAATTTGCCCAGTGTTATAAAAATAGCACTCCTAATCAGAAGAAATGGCTACATTGCTAATTTGTTCTAGAAAGGTAATGGCTGCGAAAGAAACATTTTTCTTAATGCTTCTCTTTTTGTTTATTTCATAGGCCCAAGGTGAGGGTAGTTTTTTGTTTGTTTGTTTGTTTTATTGGTGCTAAAGATTGAGGAGGTTTTCAGGACAGAGTCACTGAGATAGTAAAAATGGTGTTCCTCTTCCCTTAATGGAACATGTTGCATGGAAATGCTCAGTGCTGGGAAAAATTAAACTCAAAGATAAAAGGGTTTGTCTTTGTCTTTTTTTTTTTTTGTCTGACAGAAAAAGGCTATCATGAGAGGGGGAAAACTATTACATATTTCATTGTCAACAGAAAGTGGATAGGGCCTGATAATAAAGGAAAAATATTCTGCGTCTTCTCTTTCTTTTTCTTCTTTCCCATCGCCACACCATGTAATAACAATTCACATAGGGGAAGCTACTGAATTCTATATAAATCTTAAAATTGTCTTTAGGATAAAATCTTCCTCTTCTCATCCTCCTCTTTGCCTCCATCCCCTCCTACTCCCCCCTCTTCTTTCTCTTCATTATTATTATATACTTTTTCTCCTCTTTCTTCTCCTCCTCCTTTTTATTACCATTATTGCTACTGCTGTTATTTTGTACATGCAAAACCAAGAAAAATTGCAAGCCTAATTTTTTATTTAGGGTTAGTTCCACCATGTTTGCATTGATATAAATTGATTCAAGTGATAAACCTAAAGGCTAGACTTTTATCATGAATAATTAGGTAACCACACAGTTTTACAGCTGAAAGTTATCTAATCAAATGTCTTCAAAATACAAATAAGGATTAAGTCCTTGGCTCTACTTTGAGAACAGCAATAAAAGTTTTTCGTTGCTTTAAGAGACAACTTAGACGACCTTCCATTACTTCCTGCATTAAATTCAAGCCAATGTTAGTCCTGGATAGAGATTTAATAGATGCCAAAAGTGTTTCTAAAGTGACTTCTTGGACATTGACATGCTCATTTCAGGTCATGCTTCCTGGGCTGGTATTTCCTATGGATTACTTTATCTGGTTGGATTTGAGTCATATTTGTATTTGAAATCAAAAGTGGACAGTGATAAAAATGCATTAGGGCATTTTTATAAATAATACCTCACATTGTAGTTCTTTTAGTTACTAAAATGATCCTTATTTATCTTTCTTCAATTTGAATATTTTATTTGATTTATTCTCTTTAAAAAATAGGTAAAGGAGAGTGTTGAATTGAAAAGAAAGATATCCATCAATGATTATTTAACACATATATTCTGTAAAACACTTTAGTAAATGTTTTTGTGTGTACTAAATTATCTTAGTTCTTTCAACAACTTTGTAAAATAATCAATATCCCATTTTGTAAATGAAACAAATAAAATGAAGTGATGAATAATGAATGTAACTAAATGACAAAGTAATGTGTAGTGACATATGTGATTGGTAAATTCAGATCTGTATGTGTAAATTCAGTATATGTAAATTCAGATCAATGCTTTTTTATGTCATCTTTGAAGTTTAGACTCCACTGAATAAAAAACAATGTAAAAAAATAGGATATACTAATGACAGGCATAAAAAAAAGCATCCTGAGTAGTTGTGTGGAGAAGGGCAAAGATGGAACTTAGAGCAAAATAGTAGCCAAGGTAGCCTGGACGGTGTGCATGCATTCTCTCTTTATATGCCCAGAAACTTCTCCATCAAAACTGGAGATGATTATGGCAAATAAAATAAGTCATAAGGAGAAAGATAAATACTGGATGATTTTACTTCCATGAGGAAAGTAGACAAACAAAACTAAGGAACAGACAAAAATAAGCCAAAGCAAACCCCTACATATCTGACTGTAGAACTGAGGCTACCACATGGGAAGAGGGAGATTGGAGAGCAAAGATGAGAAGGTGGATGAACTATAGACAATGTGCTACAGTGGAAGATTTTGAGTACCTTGGTGTTGGATACAGTAACAAACATCTGAAAAGGTGTGAACCTATACCTCTGTATCATAAATGGTATTGTTTGCTAATGTTACCTCATTAAAAATAATTAACAAAATAAAAAATGTGGCTTGGAAAAAAATATTCTCCACCCAGTTGTAGACATAATTCTGATTTTTTCACTCCTTATGTTGTATTTGTAGCTGGAGTTTGAAAGTTAACATAGACACCTAAGAACCAGCTCACTAATTAAACTTATTAACTACTGAAGAACCCAATTACAGCTCTGGGAGAGGAGCTGATCTTTTGTTAATTAGTCCTTAAATTAAATCTGTTTCTTCAGTGGCCAAATATTACATAACCTTATAACTTTACAAGCAATGCATAATGGGTTATTTTCTTCCTCCAAGGAAAAAATATATCCACCCATCAAATATGTTGACTCATGATTAATTATTTAGAACCACAGACATCCAACTAAAATCTAGTGGATGTGTTTAATTAAGATTATGTTAGTTAAGTATATTATTAGAATTATATGTCACATTATATATGTGTCACATTATATAATATGATATTATATATGTAGCAAGAAGAGTTAGAGGAGAGAGAAATTCACTTCTCTCATTTAAAAAGAATATAAATTCTACTTCTGGGTAAATGAAGTAGCAGAGACCAGGTTTACCTTCCTATCTGAAGCAACTACAAAATTAGACACAATATTTTAGACTATGGTCTTCAGACATTGACATCTCACAACACTGGAAAGTACTCAGCCTGCTGCCTGGATAGAGTTTTGGGCTGCAGTGAGGGAGGGGCAATAAGTTGGAGCCCAGCAGTTTGGCTGAATTAAGAAAACAGAGTTAGAAATCCAGAGAGACAAAACCAGTGAGAATTCATAGAGCCAAACATGAGGGAAGAGAGGTGCATAGAGGCAGAGTTCTGAGGATCTACAGCTATTCTAATAAGCATCACTTGGTACATATGCTCAAGTAAACTACTTCGGGAGAGCAGAAGAACCACCTGAAAGGAGAAGAGGGAATAATCTCTGCAACTTATATAGGACAAGGAACAGTTTGTGTTCCCACCTGTAGCGGCATGAAAGGAGGCGGCACAGAAGCAAGTTTGGGATGATTCTGGGCAGATGGGTCAGAGGAGTCTTGGAGCCCTCAGTGGCTTTTCATGCTTTTATTTAGTAGAGGTGGCCAGGTACATGGCAGGCATGGGTGCCAGGGGGCCGGGAGGCTAGCAGGCCTCCCAGCCCTAGGCACATCTCACCCTCTTGGCTGCTGTGCTGCTGCCCCTTCAGTAATGTTGGTCCTGGCGTCCTTCTGACGCCGCCCATTTAAGCCCGTGTCCAACTCAGGTGTGCTCAGTGTCAAACTCAGGTGCGCTCACTTGCGCATGCCCACTCTGGAATGCTCGCAGCACCATAGATGTCCATCATCACAGTGGTGGGAGGGTGGAAAGACCTGATTGTTCTCTGACCCTACACCACCCAAAAAGATGAAAGATGAATTCATGGAGCATAAAATTTTTAAAAGTATTATCTCAACAATGGGGCAAAATTAGCCCTAGAATACAGGTTGCTCTGGTCTCACCTTACAAATATCAAAAGGGAGCTTCCAAAGAATAAACTATTTCTAATAACTATACTTAAGGAAAGAAATCTCAAATATATATATGTGGATATCAAAATTCATAGCATTTATAAAGTATAATTCACATTCTGGCATACAATAAAATTATCAGAGACAGAAAAAAACAAGATAATGGTATGCATAATGAAGATAATAAACAAAAACAGATTAATAACTACATAAATAGAATTGGTAGATGAGAACATTATAAGTTAGTATAACTATATTCAATATGTACAAGATAGTAGTGGAAAGCATGAGCGTGTTAGGCAGAGACAAACTTAGAATACGTTTTGAAAATTCTAAATAACTTTTAGAAATGAAAAATACAATGCTGAGACTAAAAAAAAATAATAATTTGGTTGGCATTAGTAGTACTTCCTACACTGCAAAAGAAAAGACTAATTGACAAAAGACAGGGCAATAAAAACTATTAAAAACAGTAGAAAAAAAGACTGAAAAATCGAGAATACAATGAGTTTTGTTATCATTTTAAGCAGTAAACTTATGTGTTATTCTAATTGAATCTTCTCTATATAGAATGAAATTTTCCACTACTGGGAAGAATGAATATACCACATATAAATTATGTTATAGGAATATTAACAACATTATGTCCTTTGGGGGAATAATTATAACCAGTCATCCAAGACTGACACAGTATTCCTTAGTGATAGGAACTCAACCTCTTTTTTCCCATATTTTTGCCTTGCATAGATTCACCCCCAAGGCCACCCCAAGGTTCCAGGTGCCTTCTGGAACTCTAGCGGTAACCTTCACATTCTGACAATCCAGAAAGAATACTTCCTGGATGTTGCACAAACTTCTGTTTATATCAAATTGGTAAAAAGCTAGCCACATATTTGTATCTAGCTACAAAGGGTACTGGGAAATGCAGCATTTATTTTGGTAATCACAATGCAATATTTACTTTGGTTTGTTTTAGATAGCTAAAAATCGAAAAAAAAAAAAGAAAAAAATAAATAAATAAAAATCGAAGGTTATGTTATTGTAATCATTGGAGATCATTGGAAGAAAAATCAGTATTCATACAGTGGAATGGAAGTTTCTTGGGAAAAAGATAACAGGTAAAAAATAGCATATTCATTTGCTATTTTTAGCAAATATAATAATATAATTTATATATAAATATGATTTATATATAAATATATATTATTATATATTATATATTATATATATTATATAAATATATATATTATATTATTTATATATATAAATAATATAATTTATATATAAGTATATAAAAATGGAACTTATTAATGAATAAATGGATAATGAGTTTGAGAAGAGGATTGTAGTAAAGAAATATATGGGACTAAAAGAATAATGGCTAATGGATTACATTGGTCACAAAAGCAAGCATTATTATTTTTATTGTAAATGTTAGAAATAATTTATTATATATCTATATAGCTCATAAAAGTGACTGCTATGTGCTGAGGAAAGGTGAAAATATAAATAATCCCTTTCCACATAGAAATATAATTTGGTTTTGTGAAAGGTAATGATAACTGCTATAACAAAACAAAAGTATGTAAAAGAAATGACCTACTAAGCCATGAATAATCATGGAAAAAAACTTATATGCACATAGCTAAGTGGAAAAAGTCAATATGAATAGCTTACATACTATTTGATTCCAACTATTTCCAACTAATATTCTAAAAAAAAAAGCAAAGCCTTAGAGACAATAAGATTGTCAGGAATTGGAGTATGGGAGAGGTTTTGAGGGAGCACAGATTTCTAGAGCATTGAAAATGCTCTGTATGATACAATGATAGATATGTGCCATTATACACTTATACAAACCCATAGTAAGCAACACCAACCGTAAACCTGAGGAAAACTATGCACTTTGCTGATTATGATAAGTCAACAGAGGTTTATCAGTTGTAACAAGTGTACCACTCTGGAGAGGAAATTGATAATGGGAGGAACCTATGTGTGTAGGGACTAAGAGTTATATACAAAATCTCTATATCTCAATTTTGCTGTGAACATAAAAGTGCTCTAAAAATAAAGTATTTAAAAAATGTGTAATGATTCAAACATAATAGAAGCTATTTCTAGCTCACATTAAGTCTAAAGGGCAGCTGCAAACAAAAGGTCAACTCATTTCCACATTGTAATTTAAGAATTCAGGCTCATTTAATCTTGTGGCTTCTGTTCTTAACAGTTGGCTTCCATAGTCACCATACTTATCTCCTTCAAGCTGATTTAGATGAAACAGGATGAAGGATCGTCTGTAGGAGTGTTTTATGATTCGAGCCTGTAAGTGGTACTTGCCTATTCTAATCACATTACATACAAGTACTGCCAGGAAGAATGAGAAATAAAGTTTAGTTGTGTGCCCAGGAAGAAAAGGAAATGGATTTGGTGAACAAAACCAGTCTACCCTTATATTTCTTTTTTGCAATCATAGAAGAGAGCTGCCTTTCCCCAAGTCTTCCCATTCATTGATTGTTTTAAATGCAAAGTCTAAGATTCTGGTTCATGCATAGTTCTTTCCTTCAGATTTGAATGTGACCTTGTGTATTCATGAATTATGAAATAAATAAGTGCACATCTCATAAACAAATGCTCAATATCCATCAAAGGCACAAGAACATGGAACTTCAATAAAAGCCCCCATACCAACAATGGAATGATGGAAAAGAAAGTAGTCTCTGGTCAACAACAATTCTGAAAAATCCTGTTTGTCAGGCATGGGGAAAGCTTCTTCTCTGTGGAAACTCCTTGATTAGATACTGAATTTGCTCTCTACCAAGCACTTTTCTCTTTGGTCTCCATGTTTCCCCTGGAAGAGAGTTCCTTTAGTATTTGTCCTTCATGGGTAAATCTGAAGTGGTCCTGAAGTGATAAATCTTGGGAAAGCTGTTAACTGGCAGCCAAGTCCAGGATTGCCCATTTCCTGGATTCTTTTTTTCTCTTTAGGAGTGCAAGAGATATATGTTTTTCTTAATTTCAAGTTACTGTTGTTAAGGTTATTCAGTTATAAGCAGTCGGAACTAATACTGACAGAATTAACAGTGCTTTTGTTTGAGTTTGTTTTGCTTCATATTAAGAGATCATCTAATTTGTTTTGTTTGTTTGTTTTTTGGGTGAATTCACCCTGTCCCAGAGACTTACTGTGAATGATATTCTTGGGCTGGGTTTTTATTTTTTTTAAAAGATTTTACTTATTTATGCATACAAGAATCGGGGTACGGACCAGAGTCATGGGAGGTAAGAGGATTCAACAGAGACAAAGTGGGGAGCAGAACAAGCAGATCAATTGAAATACACTGCTGAGAGTAGTGGGTGAGGCAGGAGAGGTCTGTTGCGTCATGTGGGTCCCCTCCCTGGCCGGGGATTGAATTTGCTCTGCAGTGGCTATGTTTAGAGGTCCAAATTTATCACAGAAACTGTTTCATTTGGATTTTTAATATATCTGGATTATTTCACTTACTATTTTTTTTAAGATTTATTATATATATATATGCATTCAGGAACTGGGGAACAAGTCAGAAGTGTTGGTGAGAGGATTCACCAGAGACAGAATGGGGAGCAGAACAAGCAGATCAACTGAAATATACTGCTGAGGGGAGCCACCGATGAGACAGAAGAGGTCTGCTGCACCATATGAAATAGCTCCCTGGCCAGGTATCTACAATTGCTGCAGATAGCTTGATCGCACTTACTTTAACTTCTGTGCCAGCAGGGAGGTTCCTGCTCTGTTTTGTTTTGTTTTAAATATATATTTACCTCTTCTTTTTCTTTCTCCCTTGGTAATTTGTAAAGGATAGTTGACTGAGGAAAATACTGTGTCTGTTATGTTTACCAAAAGGCTTAAAGTACATGACTTAAAGTGAAAAGTGGCATGTCTTCCTACTCTTCTACTTGAGTCTCCTTTTAACATTTCTGATGAACACATCCCATCCTCAGCCTCGCCTCACATCCTGCTGGCCCACCTTTTATTCCATCCATTGCTGCCACAGCCAGCTTGACACGGTGTGACTTGATAGCACCTCACTTTTGCACTGCATTAGCTTATGCTCTCTCTCCCAGGATTCCGCTGACATCAATTGTGGGTTCATAGGCACAATCTGGAGGTACAGGAGCTTTAAATTCCATGAGGTCACACTGAGCCCATGGGGAATGGGAACACATTCGTAAATACTCCTATTTCTGCCCTTTGAGGAAAATTGGATGCATTCTACACATGAAGTCAGTGGAGTGAGCACTAGCTGGCCACAGCAAGAAAATATCTCCCATCAACTCTATGAAAAACAAAACTGCTACCAGAGTGGAGGAAGAGGAAAATGATAATAGGGTGGATTTAGAACTTTGGTATAAGGTGAGGGAGGGTTATACACACACAGAGGTGAAGATTTACCCCTAAAATTTAAATAGTTTGGTCAATTAATGAAAATTCATAAAAAATAAAAGAACCTTTTATTTTAGAATAGTTTAGATTTATTAAAATTGTGATGATAGTAAAGAAAGTGCTTATATTTGTATAGTATAATTGTCACAACTAATGAAATAATTTTGGTACATTTTTGTGAACTAAAGTTCACACGAGTTGATTTAAGATAGATAGATAGATAGATAGATAGATAGATAGATAGATAGATAGATAGATTTTAAGACTCTGTGTGTATGTGTATACAATTCTTTTTTTCTTTCAGTCTAATCCTTAAACCTTAATTAGAACTCTTATTTTTGCCTTATTCATTCAGATGAAAATGGGCTTTATAATACTATCTCCCAGCTAACATTTCATCCTCTTATCCATAAGAACAAATAAAAGAACAGGAAGTCTAAGGGGAGAGTTTCATGTGAAGAATAATAGTTATGAGGTGGTTCACTGCTCAGAAGTGAAAGGAGAATGCAGTTCATTGGGAGTCAATGGGAGGAGAGACTCTGGAATTTTATCTTTTCAAGGAAGGAAACAGCTATCAAGTTTGGAGAAAAAAAGTAAGGAATGAAAGATGAATTGGGATTACCTACAATTCTTCACAGAGACTGTGTGACATCAAACCAGAAGAGAAATGGCACCAAAACGTTTCAAGTCCACATTTCCATAATGGTAAGGAGTAAGAAAGAAGAGCCACACTACAAACTAGAAATAACAAGAAAACCATCCACATACATGAAACATATATGCATAGTTTTAAAATCAAGTGTATATTTCAAATCCTTCAATGACTTTAACTTCGGCATCCGCTTATTATCTGCTTTCTGATGCTTCTGGACTAGTCTCTGCTTAAAAAGAAAATACCTCTCAAAAGAGAACACATACAGCTGGCTTAAAGAGACCATTGAAAATACTGTCAAGAAGAAAATAAAAAGATGGACTTCTGAGGTTTTAGAAATGCTTTTCAGAGTGAAGTCAGCAAATCTAGTTGTGATCAAAAACATTCTCCAGAATAATTTCCCAAAATAAGTGTTCAAGCTTGATCACTGTCCAAGTATGTTCACTCGGTGCACTCAGGGGACAATAGCTACCACCAACAGATCACCTACTATGTACAGCTCTCACCTTCCCTTTCCCCTTGTTCTCATAACCACCCTACAAAACAACCCTACAAATTCTTTTCATTGACAGATATGACCTGAATGTCAGAAAGTTCACTAGCTTATGTGTGATATTAAGTGACAGCAGCAGGAATAACACCAGGTCTTTCTGAAAGCAAAGTCTGTTTTTGAATCTCTTGTATTGTACAATTTTCCAAAATCCAGAAACATTCTGATTACCTCAATGAAACTGAACTTCTAACATAACAATGGAGACTTTATGTCAGAAATAGAGGTGTTAACCTGTCTGAATTCAGGGGTTTTCTGAATGAGATTGTGAACCTTATAATTCCATGTTTGACTTCAGATATATTATGTTTTAACAAAATAGATTTTTGTTCTTAATGCTACAGATGCATTTGCTTCTATCATCTCTGCTTATTCAACTCAGAACTTTTGGGGTCATAACTGGATACATACGTTATTAAGAATCATAATCTTTTACCTGACTTCTCAAAAGCAATTTTAGAGCTGAAATTTTAATCAACAGAAGTGACTTAAAAGGAGATGGATGCTAACTCATAGAAACTGAGTTTTAAAAATTAACTTTTTTTTGCCTACAGCAAGGAACATTTATTTAATCTTGTAGTAGGCCAGAAAACCCCAATGAATTCATTCACTGGCAATATTTTTCTTTTTTTTCCCCGCCTCTTCAAAACTACAATTCTATCCTCAAAGGCCTTGGTGATATTTCAATCGTTCATCAATAACAATCTAACTTAGATTTGCTGAAAAAAGTTGACAGCCAGCATATAACATCAGATCTTACTCCCTCTAAGTTTCTCAGAGGAGACTGTGTGCTCCTTCTTTTGCACCTGCCAGAGCAAATATGTCTGACCAGTAACAGCTTGAAGTTCTGGTTAATTAACATTCTGGAAGAAACCTTGAGAAAACTGTTGTTCCTAAAAATTTTTGCTAGCACATTCTTCTTAGAAGATAGCATTCTTCAGTCTACAACCTGATTATTCTCCAGTCTCCGCAGTCTCCTGGCACAGGGCCACTGTAAACTGGAACATCTTTTGTTTTCTCAGCCTCAGTTAAAGTTGATGGGCTTAATTGTTACTCCTTCACTTAGAGCACAGCCCTACTTATTGCCTTTTGATGCAACCAATGTGTCTTGCCACTTAGGTTTTCATGGCAATAATCTCAGGAAAATTCTTTTTAATCCAGGCTAGACTGTTAACTTAATGCACTGGAGTGCTAAGTGATGACATCACACTCACCTTGCAAAAAAAGTATTGAAGGTAATGCAAAGGAGACACTAGGAAATCCTGGAAATTCTTTGGTATAAACTGCATTAGACTCAAAATGTAAGAAAGCATCAGTCTCTGGTGTCTTTTCATTTACGTGTTTGTCCCAGAGTCTGAACAGCAATTGACATAAGTAGAGAGAAAAAAATACGCAATTATTAAAGTGCTTACAACAAATGAAACCTGCTCCTTAACTGCATAGGTGGGCACCCTCTCTCGTCCCTGGGAAAGACTGAATAATTGAGCCTGTCAAGGCAACAACATAGGAGATGCCCTTGTGACACCCACATTATCTTCACAGGAACAGTTGGGAGCACTGATAGAATGCCTGGTGATTCTTAGCATCTTTTCTGGATTAGTGTGCATGGTATTTCTGATTGGAACCTGCCTCTTGTCATCATTATTCTGTATATGGAAGCTCAGTTAGGGTGTTTTCATGTGATGCCCTTATGATAAGATTCAGTGACATGTTGTTCAAACTCAAAGAATTCAAAACCAACTTTCAAAAGAATCTGAAAATACGAGTCCTGGTTTACCTCTCTTCTTCTTTTCTATCTTCTGTGATTCATAATAGTTCACCTTTTAATATTAACTGCATCGCCCATTACCCAACAAATTCGTATCTCCTCTTTGTTAAGACCTTTCTCAGAATTATCTTCTGTTCTTCATTACTCAAAACTGCATTCTGTGATATCTAGATATTAAATATCTAGGATTATTTCAGACATTTGAAAGAGAATTGGGTTTTTTTTCATATGGTAAGGGGAAGAACTGGACAAAGAACTGTATCGGCTTCCAAGTTGAGGGGCTCCAAGGCAGACAATCCTCTTGCTCAGATTTCAGAAGGAAGATTGAATCTCATGAAGAGAAAAAACACTAGACCTCTGGTGAGTCCTCATTAACTATGGTGCATTTAAACAGATTTATGCAAAACTACTCTGGGAGTTTCTCCACAAGCCCCGGAAAAGCTTGTATTCTGAGCTGAGTTAAATAACAATGAAAAAAGTATTTCTGTCTACTTTGGTGAGTTCTTCTGAGTAGGGAGGAAGGTGTGAGTTCTATTTATCTGTAGAATTGGGTTTCCGCACTTGCTCTGGAAATGAAATTATGTTTAGTAGGTGTCATGTAGAAGTCTGACCCCCAGTGGCTATTATCAACTGCTGCATGTCTTCAGCAGCTAGACATGGCAGGAGGACCAAGGAAAACAATAGAGTAGCATCTTGAAATTGCTCAGCAATACATGTTGTCACTTGGTTTTCTGGAACATTTTTCATTAGGGAAAACAGTTTTCACAATGAGGAAAAAGTGTTTCAATACACACACTAAGTCAGGTTATTTAGCTTCCAGAAACATGAAATTGGACTGTTCAAAGAAAGAAAAACATCTGTCTATAGGTTGTCTATATGTCTATAGGTTGTCACTTTGATTTTGTTATCTCCATAGAGAAAAGTTGGTCATATTTTTCAGAATATTTTTCAAAGGCTGATCTCATTTCCATGTTGTACTCTTTTATTTTTAACTTTTTATATTAAAAACACTATGGGTATTTGAGAAATACCGATATTGAGAAAATATTTATTAGACTGGTCTCATGTACTTAATTTCTCCCAGTGGTAATATCTTACATTAATATTTGTTATTAGAGTATAATATCAAAACTAGGATTTGATATTATACTATAATTTGAGCTTAGAGTATAATATTAAAACTAGAAATTGACATTGCTGCACTTCATATGCCTTATTCAGATCTTGCAAATTTTATCCATATTCATGTATGTGTGCAAGCAATTCTATGTAATTTTATCATATTTGTAATTCATGCAGCTGCCACAAGTTACCTATCTGTTCCATCATTACAAAAGTTCTCCCTTATGTACCCTTTTATGGTCACACCTCTTCTTTTTTCACTCGGCACAATTTCTTGAAATTTATCCAAGCTGTCATGTAAATTAATAGTGTGTGCTTTTGATTGCTGAGAAGTATTCCTTTGTAGAGCTATACCACAGTTTAACCACTCTTACAGTGAAGGATACCTGTATTGTTTGCAGTTTTTGCCTATTACCAACAAGCTGTTATTGATATTTGTGTAAAGCTCTTTGTGTGGCTATAAATTTGCGTTTCTCTGAAATAAATATCCAAGCATAAGTCTGCTCAGTCATATAGTTCATATATGTATAATTTTAAAAAAAACTTCCACACTGCTTCCCAGAATGGCTTTATAATTTCACATCTTCTCAAGAATGTATGAAAACCCATTTTCTGTGCATCCATTCCAATATTTGGTATTGTCATTATTTTTTCATTTTAGCTACTCTAGTGTGTGATTGTCCCCACTTTTAGATAACAAGAAGTATAATTTGATTCTTGCCGTCAAAACAGCTGCACCAAGAGAAAACATGGTTAACTCTCTGAGTAATACACACACAGTTGTGTGATTCATGTCCTTATGTTCATGAGATTCAGAAACTTAGCTAAAGTCTATGAGGATGAAAGTCCAAGGATGATATGGACTTTCAAAATACAGCAAATTTTACTGGACTGGCTGAGTTCCATCTGAAAACCATTTTTCTCTGACAGAGTCATAAAATTTTCCAATTACTAGATTAACCATGCTGATTTAGAAGGTCATTATACTGAAAAATGTTTCTGGTGGATATCTAGAAGTTAAACATACTATATCCTCTTACTTTTATGTTGGCATCTTGGGTATATCCCATTCTCTGTATTTTGTGACACTAAAGGGAAGAAGGGAGAGTTCTGTCCACTTCCTTGTGGAGAACCTAGTTAGGTAGATTTCATTCCCTGACATCCAATTATCATATATCATTATTTTACTCCCTAAATCAGGGATGCAGTGAGGAACATTAGTATGATTCCATCCCAAATGCCTTCCTCTCAAATGCAGCTTGATGTGTCTGCTCCCCTGGTTGTCTTGTAGTAGAAGTTAGAAACATTGTTCTTCTTGGATCTGCTTTTTCTGTCACATCAAGACTCCTGAGAATATGATAGGCTTTGAATTCTGTGCTCAGAAATTTCTTTCAAATGTACAGGGTCCAAATGACATCCCTTGAGCTATATTTTAGCTTTTATGTATTTCAATTATGAGGAAGAGTGATCTAGGCAACATGAATGCAACATAAGCAAGCCAGCTGGAATAAAGCAGCACCATAGATTTACTAAGACACAGAGAAGGAGCCTGATGGGAAGGGAAAAAAGGGAATACATACCTCAATCATTTTAAACTATCACCTTTATAAAAGTGTACAAATCAAAGAGAATTCTAAATCATAAATGTCTGCATTTGTAGTGCTCTTCTTTATGAGAAGAGCAAAAATTTTCACACAAGGAAATCTGGAGTAGAGAAAACAGCTGAAAGCAAACCTCCCCCAGATTCTACCAAATTTTTCATCTGCTCACTTTTAGGCTATTATTATTTTAAAATCTTTTGAGGGTGAACATAGAGAAACAATGTATTTTTCCAAAAATCATAATGGTGGAAGTGACTGGATAGAAATTAATCCTAGAAGTTTCCTTCTGTCCTGTTAGCTCAACGAGGACGGTAAACAGGGTTAAAAAATTTCCTCATGTTATGAAACTTGCAGTTCATTGATGCCTCTTAGTAAATATTAACGACACCATGGAAATATCTTGCCTCCTGGTCAGTTTGAACAGTTGTCTTCCTTTTCGGTCCAGGGCAGGAAGTTCTTTCCAGGACTATCATGAGTGTCAAATCTCAGGTCCACAGTTGTATGTGGCATGTGTTTTTTGCCCAACTTTTATCAAAGAACAAAGTTCAAAGGACATCAGAATCTACAATTCAAACAGTCTAAGAGGAAGACAAAACAGGGCCAGTTTTAATGAGTGAGAACAAAGGGGAAAAATTCCAATGAATAATGCTCACTCTTTTTTTCTAAGACACCTTGTGAAATAATATGAGAGGCTTTACAATTCATTTTTGTTTCTGTCAGACAGTTACCAAAACATCATTTTGTGTTATTGCAGGATCTGAAAGCTTGTGCTGCCTTTTTCTCATCTTATTGTTGTTTCATCTGTCAAGAATTCTACACGTGTTTTCCTTAGACTCTTAGAGAAATGGAGTAAATAGTAAATGTTGTATTTTGTTGTTGTCGTTTTCTTGAGACCTATGTGCTTTGTTTACCATTCATCTCACTGGGGGGGCCTCCATTATTTGTAACCTTATATGCAACTGACTTAGTATCATTCTAAAAATTAATAATAACAACAACAACAATAATAATAATAATATAGCTAGAGTCCTTAAATGCTGTTTATCACAGTCTTTTATTACAGGAAAGCATTATTCACATCTCTCAATTCTCAAAGAGAATTCTTCCCTTTAGTTTGATGTTATTTGAGACGGTCAGAGTAAATGTTCCAGTCACCATCTATGCTTTCTACTCCTCCATAATTTAAGCTCTCATCTAGTCACCAGTTCTCTTTAAACTCTATTTCTATTTATTTTATAGTTTTGTACTAAAATGTTTTAAACATTGCTTTTAAGGATGTTACTGAAAGGGTGAATTTAGATCCTCAGAAAGATCAAAAGGGATGCTATTTTCTTCATTGTGTATAAATCAACCACTCTTATTTTCCTGTATGTGTTCAACATCTTTGGTTACTCTATTATCTTTTTATTACCCCCATGTCTCCATTTTCTCATTTTAGCCTATATTCCATAGACTAGCCCTTCAAATCTGGTCAATCCAACCATCTGCCTTCTCTTCCTTATAATTGGAATCCTAAACCCTCCTAGTGCAAAATCACATAACCCAGAGTTATATAGAAAATCCTACCCAGACTCAGAGCAGTATTTTCAGAGCTCAGGCTGTATATCAGAATCACTGAGGGAGCTTTCAAGAAATGCTTCTGCCCAGAACAAGTAAATCAGCATTTCTCGTGTTGGAAAGTATTTTTGAAGTTGTCCAAGTTATTCTATTATGCAGTTATCGTTGAGTACCTGAAGTTACACATTTACACTTGTCAGCCTTAGCTGGTTTCTCATCTTAATTTGCCTTCTCCTCTGACCTATCTTTTAAAACTATGAACCTTAACTTTCTCCTTTTCTTCCTTAAAATAACTAGTGTCAGAAATACATACTATTAGGAAGAAATTATATCTACTCCCTGCTCCCAGTCCAGACCCCATCAGCCTACTTGCTTATATTTGCTTTCATCCCTCATCCTCACATTTCAAATCAAAGCAATAGGAAAATACTTTCCAATTTTAATATCCCTCCCTATATTCTAGCTCCCGTCTTCAACCTCCTCTTCCATGTTCTAAGTCCTTCACCCCTCCTTATGTTCCTTTCTATCAATATCTAAACATCCTCAAATTGTTCTACCTTTAATATACTGCCATATCCATGCATTGTCCTCTTACTGCCTTCTTTACAGCCATACTTATTGAGTAGCAATCTCTAAGCTTTCTTCATTTTATCACATTATATTCACTTCTCAGATTATTTCAAACCTGGTTTCCTTTCCTTAATATTGAGTACAAATCCCCCAAAATTTTCTATTCTTTTCTTTCTTGAGCTCCCTTTAACACTTGATTCTGCTCATTCTAGTTTTCCAATTCTCTCTTTGCCCTTGGCTTATTGACACATTTCCTTTATAGACTCTTCTGTTCTGGTCCTTGGGCATAACCTTTTCTTTTTCAACTCATTTTCCTTTTGTAGGTTAATTAAACCCCTTGGCTCCAATTACTGCTTCCATGCTGATAAATCCCAAGTTACCTTGGATCCTACAACTCTCCTGAACTCCCAAAAAACACTATTTGGAGGCCTCAAAAGGTCTTCAAATTCTTAGCTGAAATAGATTCTGTGCTTTTTACCAAGTTCTGTTCCTTCTCTGTTGCTGATCTTTGTAGTTGCTTGGCCATTATCTAGCTGTAATGCCTGAAATAAAATTTCATAATTCTACCATCTTGGTGTTTCTAAAATCTAATCCTGTGCTTTATGTCCTTTTGCCATAGTTTAGTCTCTTCTCATTTCTCGTTTAGATTATAGGTCTCTGCCTGTTCATCATAGTGAGCTTCTAATCTGCCCCATATCTAGTTGTATTTCCATACTCCCCATTTCTTTTTCCTCTTTCCCTGATTTTCATTTGGGTTTGATTGTGCAGAAATTAAGAGGGTTAAAAACTGAAAGACGCAGAATTCAAAGTGATGGTTCTTAGGTCTACACTAGAATGAAAAAGAAATGGAGATACCAAGATCATAGACACACTGGAAGAACAGGATAGACCATAGCAGTAGAGCTTGAAGCAGAAATTATAAGAAGTGAATGAAATGATGAGGAGAGGAATTAAACGAAGTGCTTTCTTTTCACTTTTTAGATAAACTTAATTCTTCCTTTCACTAAAGCATCCCTAGATAGAGTTTTTAAAACATTCCAACACAAACCTGCAAAGGAAGTAGATAATGAAGTCTGTGGAGAGTGGTCTTGGTAGTAATTGGATCAGTGCTAAAAGTATGAGAGAACCAGGACCAATGGGAGGAAATTGGAGCCTTTCTACTCCTCTCTGACAAGCAAAGATTAAGCAGTAAAAAAGCTAAGGTTGTTTTCCAAAATGTAGTTTTATATTTCTCATGTGGCTATATTTATATAGATAACAGTCCTTAACTTCTGAAGAGAATTTGCCCATAAGAACATCTTCAGTGGAATAAATAACTGAATTCTTCAATCTATATAACTAAGTGTAATTTGGTAAAATTCAAGAAAATTTCTTTAGAAAAAGTTGAAAATCCAGCCATATCTTCAAAACCCTTCACAATCCGGGGTTGGCCTATTTTTCAGCTTCACTTCAGCTCCCTTGACCTCTGAAGTCTAATTGCCCCAAACATATCATTCATCTTGGTACCTCTGCTTTTGATACTCTCTTGCTTTAAGTATTCTGCCATCTCAATCCTTTTTTTTTTTTTCAAACTTTTTTTTTTTAATTTATTTTTGCGTAGAAGAACTGAGGTGTGGGGAGGTGAGAGGATTCACCAGAGACAAAGTGAGGAGCAGAACAGGCAGATTCACTGAAATATACTGCTAAGGGGAGCATCAGGTGAGACAGGAGAGGTCTGCTGCACAATGTGGGTCACCTCCTTGGCCAGGGATGGAACTCAGGTTGTAGTGGTGATAGTGCTGAGACTTAGCCCCTGTGCCACCAGGGAGGTCCCCAGTAACCCTTTGTTCAGTATGCTGTTCCAAAAATGTTTTAGGAGCATAGTAAATGTTTTGGAATTAAAGGTAAGGTAGAAAAATCTCAAGTAGAAAGATGTCACTTGTAATCAGTATGGTGATTTTTTTCTTGTCAGTAAACAGATCTAGTTTAAATTAAAATGAAATGGACTACCAGGAAACATTTTCACAGACTGGGATTTGCAGTTGGTAATAAGTTATTAAAAAGTCCAAAGCTGTGATGGTGTGGGTGCTAGTAGTGCTGTCGGGGTAGTTAGGATGGCCACGCAAGGTCATGTGCTGGTGTGGTCCTGCAGCTCTTTACACTGCCTTTGCTCGTACTCCTGGGTCCTCAGTCCTGCTTAGGAGTCCAGGTTTCATCACAGGTTAGCGTCTATCTGTCTCACCATCTACATACAGATTTTGTTTCTTTTTATACTTTGCTCCTGATCTTAAATTTCCCGTCTTCAAAGAAATCCACAGATGCACATAGAATATCTTCTAGGACAAAATCCTAGTTACAAATGTACTTAGGTGAAGAGATATGGAATTGCTGAGTCACTGGTTTTGTAGATAAAGCCAAGCAATTTTAAAAATTGTACCAATTTATATTGCCACCTGCAGCTTATAATATTTCCAATTACATTTACATCAACGCCTGTTATTTCTGCTTGAAAAATGACTTTTTGTATTTCTATTATTCATTTTTGTTTAGCTAAAATATTTTTAATTCATCTCTTTAAATATTTCTTTTCAAGTAAGCTTATACACAGACATCAAAATATGTTGGTCTTTAGTGAGTCTTTTGATGTTTTCACAAATCTCTCTCTCTTTATATATATATATATATATATATATATACTCATAATGTAATCAACACCCCAGTTAAGATATAGAGTATAGTCATCACCCTAGAAAGTGTCTTTATGTCTCTTTCCAAGTCTGTCTTTAGGATTTCCCTCACTCATACAACCACTATTTGGATTTCTGTAACTATAGATACCATTCAAAAATGGTGTAGCACAGTATGGCTCTTTAGTGTTTGCCTTATGCCTTTTTTTGTCAACAAGGTGTTTTGTGTGTTTTTTTTTAAGATTTATTTATTTATACATACAAGAGCTGGGGTGCAGGCCAGAGGTGTGGGGGGTGAGAGGATTCACCAGAGACAGAATGGGGACCAGAACAGGCAGTTCCACTGAAACACACTGTTGAGGGGAGCAGCGGATAAGACAGGAGAAGTCTGCTGACCATATGGATCAGCTCCCTGACTAGGGCTAAGGATGCTTTGTAGCGCCAAGACTTTTTTTTTTTTTTCGGTTTAAGAACT
>JAGFMF010012143.1:203489-263966 GCA_019455555.1 Galemys pyrenaicus | reverse complement strand
CACCCTCTGGCCTCTTCCCCATCTTTGCCCTCCCCCCTTCCCCTCCCCACCCCATGGTCCCTTTGGTTTATCCCGGCTTTTTGGTCTTATTAAGTTTTTTTTGTTTACTCTTGGTTATAATTGCCCAATTCCTTGAGCTTATTCTTCATTGTTGTTGTTGTTCTTTCATATTCCTCCTAATAGTGAAGCCATCCATGCACCACCACACCAGGGAGGCCCTCAAAAGCTCTCTTTGATATTCATCTATGTACGTCTAAGTGTTCTCCTTTTTGTTGCTAAATGGCCCACTGTGTGAATATACAATTTATTTACCCACCTTCCTATTAATGGACATTTGGATTATTTCTGATTTTTTTTTTTGCTATTTGGAATAAACATGCAGTAAATATATATATAATGCTCAATTCTACTTGCTAAAATGTGGTAAGGACTTTTGCATTATATTCATGACTGATATTGGATGTATTTTTTTTAGTTATTCTGGTTTTATATTCATGACTGATATTGGCCTGTACTTTTTTTGCGCTTACTCTGGTTTTAATACCAGGATAAAACTAGTTTCATAAAATTAAATAGGAAGTGTTTCCTCATCCTATTTTATGAAAGAGTTTGTGTAGATGATTTTTTTTTTGGTATTTCATAAAATTCGCCTTGAAATTGTCAGGGTTACAAAATTTCTTTGGAGGTGACTAATATTTAAATTATGCACTTATTATATGAATCAATTTATGAGTTTTCTTTTATGGCTTAGAATATCTATTTTAGCATATGCTCAATGGGTTTTTAAAAAGACATGTTTTCTCCTCTTGTTGGGTGGGATATTCTATAAATGCTGATTATGGATAGTATTTAGAAAATAGTGTTTAAGTCTCCAACTATACATGTGGATTTGTCTCTTTCCAGTGTCTAATTCCATTAGGTTTTGCTTCACATAGTTTATAACTCTGTTGTTTGGTGAATACATGTTTGTAATTGTTAAGTCTTCCTGGAGATCTGACCCTTTTACCATTACCTCTCTGTATCTGGTAAATGTTATGGCCTGAAGTCTACTATATTTAATAATAATTTCACCATTCATACTTTCTTTTAATTGAATGATATATTTTTTTCTTACAACCTACCTTTATTTTATTTAAAATTAGTTTATTTTAAACAGCATAGGGTTAGGCTGTGCTTTTTAATTCACTCTCCCACTTACTGCCTTTTAGCTGGCCCATTTATACCACTTGTCTCTAGTTACTACGTTATATTTAATTATTAGTGACTATCTAATTATTAATCTAAATTTTGATACATTGGACTAAAAGCATGCCATTTTTTATTGTCTTTCCAAGTTTTTCCTATTTTCTGCCTTCCATTGAACTAATTGAACACTTTTTATAACTGCATTTTTAATCTATAGTAATTCTGAGTTTCTTTATATAGCCTTTTGTAGTGGTTACTTTAAGTATAAAAAGAGATTACATAATTATCATGGTATACTAAAATTGTTATAAGTACAGAGGAGTTGAAGCATTATCCCTTTTTATGTCCTTTTGCCCTTCCCCACTGAAAATATATTTGCTCAAAATAATTCCTCCACATACTTTTAGAATCAAATCAGTTTTTTGCCTCTATCATCAAATAAAATTTAGAAAGCTTACAGATTTCTAGATCCCTCCTTGACCCTAACCTGACTAAGGCTTTGCCACCAGGCTTTGCCCCTCCCCTTATAATTTGCTTCCACCTCCTGTAACTATTTCTATTTTTCTTTCTGGAAATTTTCCACACTGACCACAAGCTTTGTAGATGTACTACTGGCCTTCAACCCCAGCTCACCTGTTGAAAGAGACCTTCTCAAAGTCTGGTTCGGCCGTCCCCTAGTTGGGCTCTACTTTATTTACTCATATTTTTGCATCTCATTATCATCATTTCTTCCTGGTGTTCTAAGATTCTTTTTTTATAGTTTCCTTTCTGATTAACTAGCTTCCTGAAGTCATTCATTTTATGTAGGTCTTGTGGCAACAAATTCTGTTTTCCATCATCTGAGAATGTCTTGATTTACCCATCATTTTGAGGGGATATTTTCATTGCTTATAGGGCTTTGGGTTGAAAATTGTTTTATTTCAACACTTAAAAAATATCGTGTCACATCTTTCTGACCTTTATGTTTTCTGATGAAAAATTTGCTGTCATTTAAATGTTTTTCCATATAAATAAGGTGTTATCTTTTCCCTGTATTTGTCCAAGTATTTTATCTTTTTTTTATTTTTCAAAAGTTTAAAGTTGATAATGTCTGGAAGTGAAAATTTTGTGTTTGTTTTTTCTGTTTAGTATTCTCTTTGTGAAGCTCTAAGTTTACATCTCATCTAATTTGGCAAGTTTTTACTCATTAAATCTTTGAATATTTCCATCCCCACCCTCTTGTTCTTCTCCCTCTGGGACTCCAATGGCATGAATATTGGCTCTCCTGTAATAGCAACAAATTTCTCTAAGGCTCTGTTCTCCTTTTTGGTCAATCTCTCTATTTTCTAATTGGGTAATTTATATTGTTCTTTATTATGAAACACTGATTTTTCTGTGCCTCTTCCATGTTGCTGATGAGCCTATTTATAAATGGACTTTTAAAATTTCAGTTGTGTTTTTCAGTTCTAAACTTTTCATTTAATTTTTATTTATATTCTGTTATTCTTAGTTGAGTTTTTTGTTGTTGTTGTTGTTGTTGTATGTCAGGCAGGTTCATATGCGCTCAATGAGACATTTATATCACAACTGATTTTAAATATTTGTCAGATAATTCTAACATCGCTAACATTTAGTGTTCTAACATCTCTAACATTTAGTGTTGGCATTTGTCAATTGTCTCCTTCCATTTAGTTTGAGAGTTTCCTAATTCTTTCTATAAAATGAATGATTTTCAACCGAAACCTGGACATTTTCTTACTATGTAGTGAAACTACTATGCATACAGAGGCAGTGTGGAGCAGAACAGGCAGACTGACTGAAATACACTGCTGAGGGGAGCAGTGGGCGAGGCAGGAGAGGTCTGCTGCACCACGTGGGTCTCCTCCCTGGCCGGGGATCGAACTCAGCTACTGTGCCACCGATGCTTCACAGCGCTGCATTCAACTCGCTGCACCACCAGGGAGGCCCTGAAACTTTGGTTCTTATTTAAGTCTTTTGTTGTAGCTGACTTTGCTACTGTTGTCGCAGCAAAAGGTGAAGCACTGCCTGTTCCTCTAGATGAAGATGGAGTTTCCTACATTCCCCACTCAACTTCCATTAATACACAAAATGAAAAGTTTTCTCATTGCTGCTGGACCAGGATGAAAGCACTGGCTTCCCCCATAATCCTTAACATGGCCATCAGGGCAGCCTCACCACGGCAACCCAAAAGTCCAAATCTTCAGTCTTCACCGTGCCTCCTCTATTCTGCCAAGTGGGAAGAAGGAGCGGCATCTCGCTGCTGCTGTGTGAGAAGGAAGCCTCTCTGCTCGCGTGGTTTGAGCTGCTGCTGTGAAACAGTTTTCTGTTGCCAGCTGCCAGTGGCCTGAGAGTTCCAGCTTCCCCTGGGCCTGACACTACCTGACAGAGCTTTCAGGGTACTGTGTTAAGGCCTCATGAAGGTGGAAGACAAGCTGCCCACTCACTCTTGACCTCAAAGGGCATAGTGAGAAGAGTTTATTATTTTGTTTTGCTTTTAGTGTTGTTTGACTAGTTGCATCTTGCCCCTTTTCTAATCTTTTGGTTTTTGTGAACATTGTTTGTTTTCCCCCTTGCCCCTGTGACTTTTATCACTTGCCAGTTTCTTCATCTTGAGTGTGGATTTTATGAGCAATAAAATGCCGACAACTTTTCCTGGTGTTCCATAGTCCCTACCAAGCCAGTCTTTCTTTCTCTCCACCATTAATCTTATATCTACTTTATATGTAATGTGAAGTTTTAAATTACATTTATTGAGATGAATAAGAAAAAGTGGATTTACTCCTCCTTCCGAGAAATTTAAATATTCAGCTTTGTTCCTCATTTGCAAAAAGTTTTGGTTATTCTTGATCATTTAAATTTTCACAAAAACTATGGAATCAGCTTATCAATTTTTAGATAAACCACTTGGACTGTCACTGGGATGCATTGAAAACTATAAATAAATTGGAGGACAATGGCCATCTTTAACATATTAAAATATTTGACTCATAAACACCAAAATAACTTTTATTGGGCTCATATTTTCTTGACAATGATTTGCATGTGTTAGCATTCAAATTTTTGCAATATTTTGTAAGATTTATATTTAAATGTTGTTTATTTGTAACACTATTGTAAATAATAAAATATTTTTATTTCAAATTTTGATTTTGAATGTGTCCTTTTATCTTTCATGCATTAAATTCATTAATTTTCACATCTTCTAAATAGATTCCTTAGATTTTTTAAAAAATAGATGACCCCTCTGTCTTCAATCATGGCAATTTTTTTTTCTTTTCCAGTTGGGATGTCTTATATTTTTTCTTCCCTAATTTCATTGATTAGAATGAGTGATATAGTGTAGTAGTAGTATAGGGAAGAATGAATATCCATGGCTCACTCAACCTTATAGATATAGCAGTTAACATTTCACCATTAAGAAGGACATTGCCTGTAGGATTTTCTAAAATGTACTTTATCTGTTTGAGCATCTTCCCTTCTATTACTAGCCTCCTGAGAATTTTTATCAGCATACTTTACTACATTAGTTGCTAAATGAAGTTCTTCAAGATGTAAATATACACATATGTGTTTGTGTAAATATTAGTTAAAATTTTTAATCCAGGGCCTCCCGGGTGGTGCAAGGGGTTAAGCAGCACACTATGAAGCATCTACAGCCTCTGCAGCAGGATTTTGACCTCTAGTCAGGGAGCTGACTCTCATGGCACAGCAGACCTCTCCTGTCTCACCCACTGCTCCCCTCAGCAGTGTGTTTCACTCAATTTGCCTGTTCTGCTCCCCACTCTGTCTCTGGTGAATACCTCTGGCCTGTACCCAGTTCTTATATACATAAATAAATAAATCTTTTAAAAAAATTTGGATCCACACAAAGTCTTGAAACTTTCAGGAAATGGTCAGTATTTATGCTGACAGGTAGTTATGATATATTTTCAACTCTTTATAAATTATTTGAAACACAATTGACTTTTCAAGAAAGATAATATTGTGTAATATAGAAAGATAATATGTGTAATATAGTTGATTATGTAATAGGAAGCATATGAGAACAACAACACAAAGAATAAAAGGAAAGACTAGGCAGAAAACTTTTCTAAATTTTGTGCATTATAATGAACTGATACAATTTCAATTTACACAATATTCATTTATTGCAAACTGTAATAAGTTAAAATAGCAACACTTTGCTACTTAATTAATATGAAGTAATATTTATCTCTAATTAATATTTTTTTCTTTAGCTAATTTATCACTGTGTAACCTGGATGTACTTCTTTTTGTCTCAAGCTAACAAGTTGGTTCTTTCCCAGAACCTGACTGCTCCTTCCCTAGAATATCACTCCTTCTGATGTAAGGGTGGATGACTCCTTGTCATTTAGGTCTCAGGTATAAATCACCTCAGGGATTATTTTTTCTGTTATTCAATCTACAAATCTATGATTGTATCTATTTTGTACCAAAGTTGATTATGTATATATATATTAAAAGATTTATTTATTTATGCAAACAAGAATTGGGGTACAGGCCAGAGATGTGGAGGGTAAGAAGATTCACCAGAGAGAGAGAGTGGAAGGCAAAACAGGCAGATTGACTGAAGTACACTGCTGAGGGGAGCAGCAGGCGAGGCAGGAGAGGTCTGCTGTGCCATGTGGGTCGCCTCCCTGGCTGGGGATCAAACTGTGCTGCAGTGGCTGTGAATGCCCCACAGTGTGGTGCTTAACCCCTTGCACCACCAGGGATACCCAGATTATATATATTTTAACTTATTTGTTTGGCTGGCATCATATTCACTTACTATCTCCCCACTACTTTTCACTCTTCTTCTCATTCTTGCCATTTAGCAAAATGCTTTGTTCTTTGTAATCCTCAAAACCTTCGTTTCATGGAACTGAGCAGATACATTTGGGGCACAGGCATAATGTATAAGGATGCTACGAGAATCCAATGTCAAAACTTTCTGCTATCAGACTGTAGTTTCTGATGAGAAAGTTTCTATGATTCTTCATTCTTCCCCTTAGTAGTCACCATGCTCACCTGATAAGTCAGGATTATTTGAATTTTAATTTCTTCTTAATCTAAGTACTCTTGGTGGAATATTAGCAAGTAGTCAAATAATGAAAATCTGTGCATGAAAAAATGCAAAGAGAAGAAAGAGCAAAGTAAGTTGATAAAATTTTAAGAGACTTAAGAGTTAGCTATAGATCAAGAATATAATCTTAAGATGTCAATTTCTAATAGTTTTTGTGGCAAAAAAAATGAACTTCTCTTTTGTAAGTATCGTTTACACTTTAGTGCAGTAAAGATATTTCTAGATTCTATATGTCAGCCCCAAGAGTGGTACTTTCTCCTACTGTCAGGTCATGTGCACTAATTTTTTTTTTCCAGATACAGCAGCCACTATGCCTTTGGGCAATTTCCCTTACTATTTCATGTATCTAAATTGCTACCCATCACCACCTACTAAATAAATTATGTTGTCTCTTCACTTTCCTTTAGAATTTGGCTATTTTATTTCAAGATGACCTTCCCCAACATTGATAGAACACTTACTCTGTTATGCAGAAACAATATTTCCTTCAAAAGCCTCATGAGTATCTACAAGCTTGGTTTATTTTCTTAATTTTAATAAATAAAAAGCATAAGTTAAAGGATCTTAAGTATGTTCCCTACGGTTATACCCCTATTAAGAACAGAGCAGGGATTCAAAACCAAATATGCCTGACTTCATAATCTCCAGCTGTAACCACAACTGATGCTGTCTCATTCATTTATTTATTTCATTATTTATTTAATCTTAAAGTTCCTTACCCCTGGCCCCATTTGAACTACATTCTATGTATTTTTTTTACTATAAAATATTTCCATTGCACTAGATTTAAATATTTTACTTTTAATTCTTTATACCTTCCCCTTTTTCATTCTATTTCTTATATTGCTTATCCTTAGAGAGAGAGAAAGAGAAACTGTATCTACATTTTTTTGCTTTTTTGTTAATTTTATGTCATCTCAAAGTTAGGTTTAGAACTCTAGGAAGTTCCATGGGAGTTCAGTTGGAAGACAGGTTTCCCCATCACTATAGATGTTATTTTTTAGTCCCAAAGTCCTCCAAAATGGTAGGTGTTCTTAGGTATTCCCTCCAGATAAGACTTACAGTCTCTTTCAAAAAGAAATTGCACCAAGGCTGTTTGAAATATGGTACCAGGCCTGGGCAGATCCATACATTTCTGTAGAATCTTGAGGGACTTACTTCTCCTCACGTACATCTTTCAGTTGTTACAAAGGACATTTAGTTAAATTCTTACTCGAGGATATAAATGGCCTAGAGATAATGTGTTCCAAACTTTTCTGGACTTCATATTAAGTGTGTATAATCTAGGCAAGCACTGTGCTACCAAATGTGAATTGTTAAGCCTGCAATAGCTAACTGGAGATCTATGATCTCTTCTAAACTACTCTCAAAAGTAGCCTACTGTACCATAGATAGTTAGTTTCAGAATCCTGGTACTCAGAAACCTAGTTTCAAAAAGTAGTTAAATGTTGACAACTAAATGATTTCACAGTGTGATACAATCCAACATATAGTAGCAACAGGCATGTTAGTAGGCCAGTGGTGACTATAAACCATATTATCTTTAAAGGATATTTCCATGTAACTGGCCCAATAATCTATTAAATGTAACATTGACTGGTCACAGAGAAGCTGCTGTGTATATGGACTTAGACCACCCACTGTTGGAGTCGCAGGGCAACTTTTATTTGTTCTGTGACTGTAGCCAGCCTGGATATTGGCCAAGGAAGCACTGTCTGGTGTCTGCTCTACATGAAATTCTCATCTTTTTGATGAGAAGGGGAGTTTTCTTAATCTTGTTTTCCCCATTGTAGTACTGACAGGGGTCAGAGTGAATGGACAGCTTATGGGCTGAGAGTTGCAGAAAACTGTCCTCCAACACAGCTCCTTCCCTCTCTCTGCCAAGCAGACCCCGTAGGGATGGTGCTAGGCCATCCAAGGTTCAGCTCTACTGACATGGGACTGGAAACTGGACAAGAAATGGAAACAAACTGTGACTTCTCCTGTCCTTTACCGATGTTTGTGCCAAATAGCAAATCATGCTTTGGTTTCAGGGATGGAGTAGGAGGAGTGAGACCAAAGGAAGGAGACATTAGTGTTTCTTCATCCCCAACTCCCCATCCTATTCACTTTCAATCACTACCATTGCTACCTAAAACATCTGTAATCTTGGAAATAGCACCTTGAGATTCTATTTCTTTTGGGTCTTTCAGAAATGTTCTTATAGAATGATGCCTTTTTTTTCTTCTTCTTCAATAAAATACTTCTCTTACCTAATTCATTTCTCCCTTCAATTTGCTATTGGAATCATGGACATTAATACTTTTGTTGGGAATTGAATCAATTGCAAATCACTGGGAATGGGCATGGATTATAATCTTAGGTTGGATTTCTTGGAATTCTGGGCCAAGTCCTTTTCCCAGTGCTCATAGGAAGTTTCTACTGATGTCATTGGAAATTGTGTGTGTACCTGGTTGCAATATAGGTCATAGTGAGGAGTAAAGGATTCAGAAAAAACTCATTTCAGATCAGATAGTGACTACATCATTCTTCACGTCCAGGTAATATTTGAAGCCACATGATGCTGATGATGATTCCTTTCTTTTTGGAAATCATTCCTGTCTTTTTTAACTTGAAATCCCTTTGAAAAGCTGTCCCCTTATTGGTGGAAATCAGAGAGATTTATTTAGCTCAGATTTTTACAGTCATAGACTTTTCCAAAACACTCCTTCCACATTTCTAGGATACATATACAGATCATCAGGATTGGCAGTTGATATAACTTAGAAGACATTCCTTATTCATGCCTTTCAGTTTTTCACTTCATATATTAAAAGAAACTGATTGAGTTGTTCTCATCTGAAAGGGAAGAAAACAACAACAAGAAAGACCCATTAAAATATAATAAAACAGATCTTAATGTGTTAAAATATAAAGAATAGAGGGGAGGGCCTCCCTGGTGGTGCAGTGGGTTAAGCAACACATTATGAAGCAAACCGCAGCCACTGCAGCACGAGTTCGATCCCTGCTGCCGGCCAGGGAGGGGACCCACATGGCATAGCAGACCTCTCCTGCTGTGCCAGCTGCTCCCCTCAGCAGTGTACCTCCGTTGATCTGCCTGTTCTGCTCCCTGCTCTGTCTGTGGTGAATCCTCTCACCCCCCACACCTCTGGCCTGTACCCCAGTGCTTGTGTGCATAAATAAATCTTAAAAAAAAAAAAAAGAATAGAGGGGAAATATCAGACAACACACACAAAAAAATCCACAATTCCACAAAGCTTCTTTGAGTATTCTGGCAGAAGTGCATTTTGGTAACACACATGTGATCTTCATCTAAAATCCACAGGCATTGTCACAATCAAATTTTTAAAAAATCCATTATTTCATTTCCTTTCATTTAACCAAGTTCACAATTCATTGTTTCATCCCAAACACACTCTAATGATTAATTACCTTAGAGTGTGTGTGTGTATATATATACATATATATATGTTATATATATAGAACTCCATGTTTTCCTAACTTCTCTCCTTCTGATAGCCTTTCTTTTCTTTGTCTTCTTTCAACACAATTGTGGTAAATTATCCAAGTAATACCTTCAAAGATGTGATGAGAGACTCACTTCTCAAAGAGTACAAGTTAATATGTTCTATTTCTACCCAATTCCCTAGTTCTTTTTCTCTTCCTCTTATCTGTCTTCTTAGGACAAAATTAATCTATTTTCTTTTCTCCTAAGCTCCCTTTGGGATCCTCCATAAAGTGTTTGGCAGGCTCCCAAATGACTTCCCTAGTCCCATCCAGATAAGATGCAGAATAATTTCGAGGCTGTGCCTCTAGTCTCTTTCTAAATCTTGAAGTGCAGTATGAAGCATAAGAGGGCCTGCTAGCCTTAATAACTGCTCTAGTTGTGTTAAAATAAATCTCATTTGATGCCCACTGCACTATGGTGGAGGATTATTGGTGCTTTGGTGGCGAATGTGGTGTGGTAACATGCTGAATAAGTGTGAACCTATACCCTTAAATATATATAGTGTTCTAAACCAATGTTACCTCAATTTTTTAAAAATGTCTAATAGCATTGAATGGTTGGTTATCTTTCAATGAACCTTCCCCACTTATAGTTGTTCTTTTTCAGTTTCTGAAATATTGGTTATTGATGACTCCAAAATTAAAGAAAATTCGAAAATTCTGTACAACTTCAGAGCTTTAACCAGCCGTAAATCCTATGACTTCTGCTTCTAATCTGGCTTTCACTACTTTTGTTCTAATTTAAAACTATCTTCGTATTCAACTTGCAGTGAAAATGAGCCTGGTTTTTTGGCTTTTTCATATGGTGGGGATTTTTATGGAGTACACCCAACTCAGTCCTGCAATTTTGTTCCTTGTTCCCTGAGGGTCATAAGCTTCCTGGTTGCCAACACACACATCTAAATTTGGAACTTGCTCACTGAACCCTGCCTGCCTCAGTAGACTCTGTTCTTTGCCACTCTCATTTTTGAAGACCTTGCTGCCCTTCTCTGGTATCTCAGTCTCTTTTCACACTACATAAGCAGAGGTGATCACAAATGTTTTCAGTTGCCAGACAAGGTTCCTTTCCAGTAACAGTGATCTTCCTGGATCATCAAATTTTTCTCCGTGGGAAGGGGCTCATCATTTCTAGTCTTTGAAAAATATAAGCTCCATGAATGCAGCACTTTTGTTTGCTGTATTCATATTCTTAGAATGGTGCCTGGTGCATAGTAGGTTATCAATAAATATTCTTTGAATGAATGACTATAATCCTTAGGTTTCTATTTAAGAATTGGAGCATGGTTTATAATTCACATCACCATTCAGCATTTTGAAGTGAAAAGTTATTTTCATATAACAATATTTGAGATTTAATTGTTCTCATTTTATTCACACCTCAGATTAAATTTTTAAAAACAACGAATTTGGGTTTGGTCAGGGAACACTGAGAAATGTCTGGAAAAACCATCATATGACTGCCCAAAAAGAACCCCAAGCTTTATTTGAGCATGTATTGGTCATTGATGGCAATACTGGTAAAAATTGTATTTTTAAGTGTGATTTGACTAGTGAATTGGAGAACTATGTAGCCACTTTGGTTTTTGGTGTCTGTCACCCTGTGTTTCATGCCAACAGTAGACATTTTAAATTCAGTGCCTTAGATATATATTTGGCAGCTTGAGAAATGTTTTTTTGTAACCAAGTTGGTGTATGTTAATATGATTGATGCAACATCAAGAGTTTACCTAAGTGATATAGAAATCTGGTAAGGGTTTATGAAAATATCCCACTGGCATAGTTTCACAACAGAGATAACATTAACGACTGAAAAACAAAGGCAAAATCTGTTGTCTTTCCGTGGAAGAAGAATCTCAAGCAACATGAGATTGCTGCCAGAAACAACTATAGCTTTGAAAAGCCTGTCCATTGTTAGAAAACTAATTGGCAATCCTGACTTGGAGTTGTTGCACTACTCTAGCCTCAGCAGACATTGTTATGGACTGTGTTTGAAAGTTGGATATGAACATGGCTTAGAGGCACTTCACACAGCAGTTTTCCCAATGGGAGTGATACCTTATGAAAAAATTCAGCTTAAGGTTGATTGTCAGTTTTATAAGCCACTGTCCTGTGATATCTAGGATATCACAGCAGCATGTTTGCCTCACCAGACATGAGCTTAGGCTTTGGAATGCTTAAAGGTAAATGAGATTCAGAATGAATGTGGCAATTTTTACAGCCACATTTATATTTTAGACCTACATATTTAACTGTTTGGGCATCACTTGTTTCTTTCTTGAGTTTCAGACATAACACTTCTACAGTATATCATAGATAGAGACCCAAAAAAAGAAACAGTGGATTTGGACATATTTTTCTGAAATTGAAATGTGTATGGATGAATATAAGTGGGAAAAACCTTAAATATCCAATAGGTTAAAAAATAGTAAATCATAATATAGCAAATGATTTAGTATTTCATAACAAAATAGTATTCTCAAAAATTTTAAATAACGTGAGAAAATGCCAAAACTAAGTGGTGCACACAAAAATATACATATAATCATAGTTAAAAGTAAAAAGTAAATGAATCTAATAGTAAATTTATTTAAAAACATAATGTGATGGGATTATGGGTCATGTTTTTGTCATTTTTCTTTCTCTCTGTAGTTTTTAATTTTTATAATGAATATATATAATTATAATGGAGAAAATAACTTATTTCAAATGTTAAAGAAAGCAAAATAGCATATCATCAGATTATTGGGGAAAATCTATAAATCAGAAAAATTTATTTCATTAAACTGCATTATGAAAAGCAACTAACAATTAGAAGACAAATGCATTGTCTTAAACTGATTCCATAGCAAAATGAATTCATTATATACCTTTAAGAAATCAATTCAGGGCCTCCCTGATGGCGCAAGGGTTTAAGTACTGTACTACAAAGCATCCATAGCCACTGCAGTAGGAGTTCCATCCCCTGCCAAAGAGGGGACCCCCATGACTCAGCAGACCTCTCCTGGCTCTCTCACTGCTCCCCTTAGCAGTGTATTTCAGTCAATCTGCCTGTTCTGTTCCCCACTCTGACTCTGGTGAATCTTTTCACCCCCCCCACCGCACCCCCCCCACACACACACACATCTCTGGCCTATATCCCAGCTCTTGTATACATAAACAAATAAACCTTTAAAAAAAAAAGAAATCAATTTAATTGTGAAAAAAATTGTTGTTCATATCCTCTTATTATTGGTTTGTTTCCTACATAGGAACTTTCTTTGCTTTTTGACCTAAATGTGTAAACTAACTAATAATTTCATTGAGTGTATTTACTACTCTAGCTCCTCTCTACCCAAGTATTTTCCCCTGGTTAAAATTAAGGCAATTATCCTATTGGAAGATTAAGTCCAATAGTTTGACTCACTGACCCTAGCATGATTACTGTGATTGTAAGCTATTTACTGAAATTAATGTTATTGGCCAAATGCTGGTCTAGTTAAAGTTTCCAAAATTTTTGCCATCTCTTTGTATCTATTGTTTAAAGGAAAAAAATGATTCTATTCTATATTTTATCTTTTTATGATCATTTAATTTTATTTATTTTTATTATTTATTTATATATATTTGACATCAATTGTAATCCCCATGTATTCCCCATCACCATATCACCAGTGCACCATCACCTCAGTCCCCCATGCTCCCATCTGCCCTCAACCCTCTCTCTCCCCCCTTCACCACCAAGTGTCCCCAATTTGTCCTTGTCTTTTCATTTTGGTTTTTGTGTCTTTATTGTTATTATTATTATTGTTGTTGTTGTTCTTATTCCTTTCCTTGATCCTTATTTGGTTCCCTTATTTTCCTCCTAGGGGAGGAACCATCTGGTATTTTTCTTTTGCCTTCTGACTTATTTCACTGAGCATAATCCCTTCCAGTTCCATCCATGTTCCTATGAATGCGTCTAGTTTTTCTTTTTTGATTGCTAATCAAATATATTGTAAGGGAAGTTTCCCTTCATTACATGAAATTTTTTATCTCTATTCTTATTTCTGTTTATTGTTCCTTCAATTCACTCATTTATTCCAAAATATTTTTTAAATTAAACTTTAAGTTTCAGATTTATAGAAAAAACTTACAAAGGTAAAACAGAGTCCCCATATACACCATAGTCAGTTTTCTCTATTGCTGACATTTTACCTTAGTTTTACATTAGTTACAGTTAATGAACTAAACCTGATAACATTATTATTAGCTAGTGTCCATAAATATGTGTTTTCTTAGTTTTTATCTAGTGCCCTTTTCTATTCCTGCATCCCAGTCAAGATACCACATTACATGTAAATATAATGTATCCTTAATTATAGAACTTAAATACAGAAACAAATGTCTCTTGACTGTGATGATTTCTCAGACTTACCTGTTTTGATCATCTTCAGAGTTCTGAGAAAACTGATCAGGTACCTTGTGTAATTTCCTCTATAAAGGTTTGTCTGATGTCTTGTAATTAAACTGGATGTGTGTGTTTGGGGTAGGAAATTCACAAATGTATGCTCATTATTTATCTATTAGTGAAAACCAGCTAGAAAATGAAATGGAAAAGTAGCTCAGTGCCACTGATGTTATCTGAGTGCCAGTGATGGAACTTTTCACATATTTGAGGGTGAAATTTAAACACCAAAGTAATATAAAACACTAAAGGACAATAGAATCCTCTGGATTCAAAGGCTAGAAAATGCAGTTTTGAATGGTAGGGGCAGGTTTTGGATCATGTTGAACTGCGTTTCTGCTTTCTGTGTTTCCTTAGGGAAAAAAGAGGTACTAATTATACAAATGACTAACACTTGCATGGTTATGAGACAGACATTGTTACAGACACTTTATGCATATTAACACATTTAATCTTATTGTAAACTTAAATCTTCAGGGTCAAGAAGCTGGGCAAACTCTAACAGGATAAACCAACAAAATCCTTACCAAAATACATCAATATTAAACTTCTGAAAATGAAAGACAAAAAAGAAAATCTGGAAAGCATCCAGAGAAAATTAAAATCTTACCTCTAAGGAAAAATTATTTTAATGACAGCATATTTCTCTTCTGGTAGTGTTCACATATCTCCAGTTTATAGGTGAATAACCTAGAAACTCAAACTTACAGTAACAGTAACTGTCTCATGGTCACTTAGTTCAAAAGTGAGGGAGCCAGGCTGTTTAATTTCAGGGTCTGTGTTCTTAACCCTTTGCTTAATGAAGTTGTAACTAGGCAACCACTATTTTACAGATTCATATATACTGGAGTCCATTTTTCCATGACACCAAGTTATAAAGAGTTGTGGATAAATACCCCAGTTAAGAATAAAATGTGATTCAGTATGGACTAGTTTTCATACATGTGTAAACTTTTTGATATTTTCCCTGTAGTTTCTGAGAAAATGAGAACTGGGTGAGAATTCAGTTATTTTAGATTCCTTAGAGATTCAACTTATAAATAGTAACTATATACATAACTACTTATAAACTTAAGAATGAGAATAATATAAACCATATGACACCTATAAAATACCTACAAGCCAATTAAAGAAGTAAAAGAAAATCTAAGGATTTCCACTCCAGAGAATATGAAATAGATGTATTTTTTCCTATCCCTCATTGTAATTATAATGAAAAATCTTGGATGAGATGTACAAAACAGAGGAAGACTCTGAAAGATATAAAGAAGGCAGAGATGCTAGGGATTACAGTAGCTGAGGAATGACATTGAAACAGGGACAGTGGAAAGTTCCTTCATGGTCACCAACTGAAATAGGGGCAGAGACGGCTGAGACCAGAGAGGCACAAAAAAATCTCCCAAAGGCCAAAGGCCACAAATCAGAACCAAGGGCCATAGCAATACAACACCCATGCAATAGGGGGCCTGTGGGCTACAGCCTAACAAAGGACAGTGCCTGATAAAAGGACAGGTAACTGTCTGTGTGTTCTCACCCACACGCACAATTCAAGAGACCTCAAGCTCCAGGAACAACAACCATGGGGTTTAGTTTATAAACAGGGGAAACAAAGAACTTACTGTATCCATAAGTGGCCAGCTATCTTACCCAAATAGTGTTAGTAATGTTCACCACCAGTCACCAGGAGGGCTGGATAGCCTTAGCCAATACTGATGACCACTACGGGTCCCACAAAGGCAGTGTCAGAGACACCCAGTATAGCAGCTCTTTGTGAGTTAGTTGGGCTATACCAATAACAAGCTCTTTGAGACACTAGGCCCAGAGCCTATAGTGCTCCTTTCAGTCCATATGAGAGACAGGACCCAGTCTAACAGTCCTTCGGCTTCTCGTCCCTCCTCAGCAGGCAGCTGCTGGATGCTTCTTTACTTCTTTCTTCAAAAGCCAGGAATGGAGTCTTCCCCTTCTTTCTTCCTTCAGAGGCTGGAACTATCTTCTTTTCTTCAGAGGCTGGCATTGTCTACTCCCCTTCAGAGTTCTCCTCTTCTTCAGGGCTCTTCCTCTTCGGGGGCTCTTCTTCTCTGGGGGCTCTCGATTCCCTCCAACCCTGCCTTATATCCACTTTCAGGATGCCCCACCCACCAGTCTGATTGGTCCATCTTTCAATCCTGTGACTGATTGGACCATTTAGCAATCAGCCCATACCTGCTAATTCCGCAATCCAGGTTCATTTCACGATCCAGGAAGTACACTCTTACATAAAAGGTCTCTGAGGAGCAACTGCCACAACTGACAAAAATGGCAGTTAACTGAGCTCTGAGGAGCAACTGGCACAACTGATTTGTGGTAGAACAGTAGAGAACACCATTGTTCATGCCAGCTCCCAATGCTGAGGCAGCTGGGTTCCGGTAACAACATGGTAGTGAGTTATATTAGTGAACATTTTTTATTGTTTATTTGTTCCTTCCTCTATATCTTACCCATGGAAAAGAAATAACAACCCATTTTTGGCCTAGACCAAAATCAGTCCCCACACTCCAACTCTCTGTAGCCAAAGGAACAGGATTACAGAAGCCTAGAAAGAGAAAACTGTTAGATACTCTTCTCAAGGCAACACAACAACAAAGTAACCATACCCATGTCAGTAAAGACTGAGTATAAAGTTCAGACTTCCAGTCCAAGAGGTTGCAAAGAAGTGCCCCAATGCCTCTACAAAGTAGGATCAAAGGAGGGAGCTACTATCTTCAGTTCTACAGAAAGGTAAAAAGTCCTATCTACAGTGTTAAGTAGACCACCTGGGGAGTCTGGATTTCAACACCTACCCAGAATCAAGGAGGCAGTCCTCCCCACTGTCACCTTTCATGGGTGGTATCATAGAAAGCCTAGTGAAGAGTCAGGATTTCTGCCACCACCCTTCAATAATGAGATCACACCCATCATGGTGACAGTGGAGATGATGTTTAAGAAGTACTAATGATTCTTAAAGTTTTGAAAATGATGTCTGGAAAATAGCAGCCTAGCAATGTGTAGGATAATCTGTGTTATGGATTACTCTAAAGTGAGGATTTAGCCCTAAAATGTTTAGAGTAACCCAGGTGTTGAATGATGAAGCCTAGATTCATATGACTGCAGGAGGACATACGCAAAGAAGATAAATGCTAGAATTGCTGGAAAAAATAAAATGGAAAGAATTTGACTGGTTTGGAGAAGGAGAGAGATAAAAAGGCTTTGAGGAAGAGGAATGTAGTGGACACTGTTATTGCCCTGACAAGATACCCTCTTAGGTGCCCGTTGCATCTATTCCCTAGCTGTGGGTGTTCGCTAATAAGACACAGTTACATTCAGGATTAGAGAAATACCCTCAAGGACCATCTCCAGAAGAGAAACTGGAACTACTATTTTCCCAACTGACAGAGAGGTAATGTCCTCTCTCCAGCAACAGCTGATAGCTGTAGACTGACATGGGATAAGACTCTAGGTGAGAGAACTCATTGGAGCCAGTCCTACCCACTACTCCCTCCAGGATCAAATTTCAGCTGAAGTCACATCTTGCTTAGCTTCTGCCCCTACTTTATCTGTTTCCCTCACTTCCTTATAGTTTTCTCCTGAGAGCACTTCCTCAATAAATCACTTATAAAAGAATCCCTGTTTTAGATTCTGCTTCTATGCATGTCTACCAAAGATAGAAGTGTAGGGAAGAACTGGAGCCACTGATAGAAAAGGGAAAGTCGGAGCGTGGATTTGGAATTGTCTGATGGATACAGTCAATCTTTTCCCAACCTAATCTGAATTCTCTTGGAACACCCTTCACACAGGACAGGCAAGGTCACAGCTAGAGGAGGAAACAGAAAGATACTAGAGAAATAAGGCATATTTCAAGTACTTGAATCTAACATTGACTTTCTGATTTAATACTTTCACTTGAGTGTCAAATGCTCATTGAACTAGTCCTAAGTGTATTTTATTGAGTGACCCAGATTTTAAAATCCAACTACTTTTAAAATAGAGAATGGAGAACCCGTGAGCACCCAGGGATCAGCAAAAACATCCCCAACAATTTTTCAAGTGTTTAATTTTTGGCAAAACTCATTTAACTCATTTTGCAAGCACTCTTCCCCTTAGTTTTTAAACCCCTGGGTATTTCAAAGGAAATTTAATCCATATGTTTCTGATTCATTTACATTTTAAGTCATAAAAATGTTATTTTTATAAGAGCTGTTCGATATCCAAGAAACTTTCTGAGCCTTTTTAAAAAATCTCTTTAAAGCTTGTTGGTTGGAGCCAGGGAGTAGACATGGTGTGTGATACACCACCCGAAAATGTGATCCAGACAGACTCAACCAAAGACTGACCTCAGAACAATGCTTACCACCTCCAGCCAAAAAAATAATGGCAATGAGATGATCAAGACAGTTGGTCTGGACATCAGAGAAACTTTGAGAAACATAAGAGAAGCCAATAGCAAATGATAGCAAAGATTAAAGTGGGATTCATTAGTGTGTCGTTGACATGCTTGGGCATATAAGGACCAGACTATCATACATTACAGCAAGCTATCATTCCTGTCAGCTTTCAGAAAGATCTGCAGACTTCTGCAGGACAAAGTCCCACGTCATCACCCCTGTACTTCATGTGAAAAAAGTCGTGCCTTTTCTCAGTATTGTTTATTATAATAATAAAACATCAAAATAACAGTGACCACAGAGCTTTTAAGTAATTTATTGCATTTTTTACAAGAGTACTAAGCAGTGATTAAAAGATAAGATATTTAATGATGTAGAAAGATGTTCATGATGCATTACTAAATTATAAAACCTAATGACAAACCTATACATGAACGTTGGGATCACATTTTTCTTTGTTAAGAAAAAAAAGACTATCAAAAATATGTTTATATATTAAACATTATATATCAAAACATTAGACAGTTATCATGTCTATTTGGTAGGATTGAGGTGATTTTCTTTTGTTTGCTTGGTTATATTTTTTAACTTTTCCACCATATGCATTGAGCACTTAAAAAAAAAACTGCTTTTGTCTGAGCTTTTAAGTTTGTAGAGAATATTTCTGTAATATGTGAGAGATCAATGCCCTGCTTTTCCTCCTCATTTCTTTTGTCTGGGAACAATAACGTGTGGGGTCCAAGCCGGAGGGGGTGCTGAAGCTGACATGAGATGATCAAATCGTCTGAGAGCTGATGGAATGCAAGTGTTCATCTGGAATGGTTGAATCTGTGGTGACCATACTTTCTGAACCCCAAATTGGTCACACAATCTAACATGGGGAGTACAACAGAATAGATTATTTTAAATCAGAAATTTCTCAAAACTCTAAGACGTGGTTGTTGCGGTTACAGGGGACATTGCTGCAGAGTAATACTCTGAAGGAAAAAACTAGTGACTGGTAATTTATGAAGCTGTAGCTGCTGGTACTAAACATACACTGAACAAGAAGAACCCTGGATTCTCCCTCATGTAAACGTAGACAGCATTTTAAATCCAAAGGACTATTACTTTCACATCTGTTGGCATCTAGTCAGTTGCTGTTTAAAATACTCCCTACACACAATGTGCACACTGCCAATATGCATTATCTCCATAAATTTTCCCCAAACCTGTTATATCTTCTGAAGAGTCATTCTCCCTATCATCATTAGCACCCCCTTTTTTCTCCTCTCTACTACCCTCTCCACCACCCTCAGGGCTGATTTTGAAAACCAAGCCATTTCCCTTTCTGTTCAGCTAGGTTCATAAGATCCTCTTTGATCATAAATATAGGATAAATTAAAGCAGAAGCATCCTCTTCTGAGGGTCCATTAATTGAGAAAAGTAATATAAATAATCCTTAATGCTTTCACTTTAAAAAGTAACTCCACAGCATTCTAATAAAAAAGAATAAGGTAGATGGAAAATTCAATTAATTATATATAAAATCAACTTATTTCAAAATCCTAGAAAGTCTTTTTTAACATTCTCTGAAGATTCTGTTCAAATATATTGTATTTTCACCTTCTGGAATGACTGAATTCATTTTAAATAGGCATTAGCTTTGAAGCTCCAAAATGATGAAAAGTTTAACCAATTGGCCTGTCATGATTAATCATATTCTCCTACTAACATTTTCTGCTTAACTCACAAGACTATGAGCTCTCAATTCCAGATCCTCTGGGACAGTTCTCAAATGTTGGCAAATCTCTATTCCTAAAGACAGTATTTTCTTTCAGAGTTTACCAAGAATCTAATTATGGAGCATTGTCATACAGAGACAATGTCCACTCCAGATGAGACCTACATAAGTGAGTGAGCCTCAAAAGTTCTTAATCCCATAGCAAAGCATCAGCATGTTTTAAAGATCTCTTAATCTGAGAAAGGTGTATGTGTGTTTTTTTTTTGGAGGGGGGATGCTGTCTGGGGATGGGGAGAAGAAAAAGAATATGAGGGGAAGAGGAGAGAGAAATTGAAATTGGTTTGGTCTTTGATATCTGCCACCTTTGATATGGTAGCATGGATTTGGGGTTCAAATATCACCAAAGTAGTGGTACCCTACATTAGACTTGACATGAAATATTGTTACAGATTCTGGTACCTAATAAATAATATCATCATATTAACTAATCATTCAGTTAGTCATTCAACAAGTTCAATACCCACTAAATATCAGAAATTACTCTAAGAACACAGAGATGAGAAAGAAAAATCCTTGCTCTCAAGGAATTCTAGAAGTTGGAGAAGCAAACTTCCAAAAGGAAAATGTAGGTCATATAAAATAAAGAAGATTGTATATGGAAGTATGAGAATGAAGGTGACTTTCTTAGAAAAATTGGCACTTGATATGAATTTTAGAGAATGATTTGGAGTTAGTCAAGCCAAGGGTGGGAGCAAAAGGAAGAGACTAAAATGCAGGAAATAAATGGATGAATGAGTTTTGGGGTATTTTCTTGGTCAATGGGTATCATATCCCTACAAATGAGGTGGTGGACTTATTCTTCTCTCTTCCCACTTGCCTGAAAAAAAAAAACACATATACATAAGAGCTAAACTACGATACGATTTATATCTGAAAACAGAAAGACACATTGGTTAAATTAGAGAATCAGTGTCCCTCATTCTAAGAATATAATCTTTCTTTTCATTAGAAATCCAATGACATTTTATTCTATTGCTGCTATTGAATCATCTACAACCAAGCTCAGACTTTTCTGGAAAGAAAATGAGAAATTGTACAATGTTTAAGGGTATGATACTATTTTTTTAATGTAGAATATTATGTGTTTAAAAAAGTGCACTTAGATTTGAATCCCAGCTTCCCTACTTATTAGTTGTAAGACAGAACAACTTTTCTGAGTTTCATTTTCCTCATCTGGTTTATGAGTAGCAAAAATTCCCTTCCTATCTAATAGAACTGTTAGGAGAATTAGGCAGTATATATAAAGACTCTATTACAGAATCTGGCACAAAGTGTATATTAATCCTGTTCCCTTTCCCTTTTTTTGAGAATGGGGTCTGAATAGGGGAAACAAAATAGCCCTGGCCCATCAAATGCCCATATTCAGGCAACACTGATATTTGCCTACATGACCTCTTGTAAGTCAACCAACCCTGATTCAGTCTAATCATGTTCACTGACTGGAAAAGAGTAATATTTAGTAATGAATCTTCAATGCTAGGAGAGAGCTAGTGCTCACCATTTCATTTATACAATGGACAGACACCTGCAGTAAAGTTTGTAGAACAGAATAGATTTGTTATAAAAAATATCTCCCATGGCAGCAAAGACACTTACAGTTAATGAGCTAATAAATATTGTCAAGTGACCTTTCTCTTGCCAAGTATTAAATTATAAAAAGGAAGGGGGAAGGAAAGATTAGAACTGCATGTTTGCTGCAGAGTTGAAATTCTAGGTTTCTCTTACTAATATGACCATATTTTAGACTTGTCAGTTCTAACTAATTCACCATATTGCTTGAACTACCAGTTCTCCAGGGCAGAGACCTCTGTCCTACAGGCCAGCATGCAGTGGAAAGCACAATGGTCATTTTCATCTCAGTAATGGCCCTTTGCTAGCTTGCTCTCCTTATGCTACCAAAGCAGAGGGTGGGACTGCTCATCTTTAATCTAACACTAGCCATTTGCAGTCATTTCTGAGTGTCACTTCCCTCTATAGATTGTACCTGTTCTTAATATTTTTTCAAAAATGTGTGAATTCAGAACTCCCAGTCCTGATAACCTCATTCTAAATTCCTGGGTTATACCAATTCCTTTTATTTTCACTTTTTTAAAAAATTTTATTTGTTTATGCAAACAAGAGCTGGGGTACAGGCCAGAAGTGTGGGGGATGAGAGGAGTCACCAGCGACAAAGTGGGGAGCAGAACAGGCAGACTGACTGAGATACACTACTGAGGGGAGCAGTAGGCAAGACAGGAGAGGTCTGCTGTCCAAGTGGGTCCCGCCCTGGCCAGGGATTGAACTCATGCTGCAGTGGCTGCAGAAGCTCCACGGTGCAGTACTCCCTTGCACCACCAGGGAAGCCCCTGTTTTCACTTGTTGAAGCACAATTATGTGCGTGTGTGTATTAAATATAGATATACACAAAACTTTACATATTATGTAGTAGCATAAAAGAATACACATGAAGCAAGTCAAAGTAAATGTTTATAAAAGGGTATAGAGACAAGAGAGCTGAGTGGAAATGTAAAGGATGAATATGTAAATATATATATATCAGTGATAATCAAAGGCGATGAACTGATAAATATGATCCATCAGTACCTGTGGTCCAAAATAATAATAAAATGTTTAAGCCATTGAGGGTTAACAATGAGTAAGCAAGCATCATATATTATAGAGTTAAAGTAACTGAATATAGTTATTTTAACTTTATCAGAAGAAACATTTCTCATTACAACACTATTTTATAGGGAAGACATAAAGAATTAAATGTTTTCATGTAGAACCAGTACTGAATCATTATGAATATAGTCATTTCCTAGAATATGAAGCTACTAACAAAACACTATCAGTCATTTTAAACTCAACTAGTGTGCACATTTCTCACCAACTCTTTTAAATCTGACTTATATTACAACTTAAAATTTCTTCATTTCTAATAATAATTAATGTGGTAGTTTAAAAATGTTTACAGATTCTTAGTTGGACTTTCCTTTCCAAAAGGTGGAAACTAATTCCTTCCACGTTGAATGTAAGCTAAAATTAGTGATTTCTAATTGATAGAATGTGGTGAAAATGATGGTCATAAATGGCATTGTAACCTCCTTTTAGTTCTGTCTAGGGTAATCAGCTTTGGGAAGACTCAGTACCATGTTGTAGAGGTCTCTCTATAGGGTTACTTCAGAGTGACCACATAGTGAGTAATGTAGAGAACTTCCTAACAGTCATGTGAAGCAGTCATCTTGGTAGAACCCTACCAGCCCCATCCAGCCTCAGATGACTGCCATCCTAGTTGACCCTTGTCTGCCACCCCATGAGAGACCCTAGCCCCAAATTATCTAGTTAAACTGTTCCTAATTTTCTGACCACAGCAACTGTGAGATAAACACATTGTATTTTGACTAAGTTTTAGGGTAATATATTATACAACACAAAAATAACTACTAAAGGTAGATTATGTGTTCCTATATCTCTTGCAAAGTTTACAAAATCCATTAGTCATCAGATATTACTGCTCATGCTTATTTATAGATTGAAAAATCAGTTAGTATTAAACCACTTCATTTTTCCCAAAGAAAGAGTGGGTTTCTCTTTACTCTTCCTAGAGTTATTTCAATACCTACCTTTAAGAAAAAAAATCACAGAAATAAAATTTTATTTGTGGGCCCCAGTCTTCAAATTTAACTCTGGAAAAAGATATAGACCAAAAGCAAAGTATTATCCCTGGCTATGCTCATTCTTCTTTTGCTTATCTTCATGTTCCTCCTCTTCCTTGGAACTTCCTTGGAGCTCGCCTTCTCAACTGTCAAGTGTTTCCCACGAGAGAAGTACTAGCTGGGTGGGAGAGCTGGCTGCAGAGAATGTGCACCTGCGAGATGTTAAATTAGGGGTCAGATACAAGGCAAGAGCAGCTTTGTGAAAGTCTGGAGAAAAAGAATTGTCATTCTACCATTGAGAAATGAAAACCAGTCAAAGTAGACCTGGATCACAAGCAAGAGAGAAATCTGCCTCCTGGTTGAGGTACAAATTAAGAATTGGCTGATTAGGAAATAAGAAATAAGGAAGAGGTTTAGGAGGGACTTGGTATCTCTAATGGCATCATGAGGTTCTGTGTTTCCAAACACCTCTTTCTTGAAAAAACACTGTTTCTTCTCTTGTGTATTCTGAGGTCACAGGTCCATGGTGTTTGTATTAATGAAGTTTCTGTCTGTACCTTACCATCTCTTCCTCCACTGGTGGTCACTAACTGTCAGAATGTCCCATGACTTCATCTCGGCTCTTCTTTTTCTATGCATTTACTTTAGATGACATCATCTTGATCCATGGCTTGAACAAATCTTTATGGCAATTATGCCAAATCTACATATTGACTCTCCTCTAGTTCCAGATTTATATACTGAGATACACCCTTCATATTTCTACTTTGTTATCTAGAAAGCAACCCCTTCCACAACAATCCCTACCACATAATGAATTGGGTTGTTTGTTTGTTTGTTTGTTGTTTCTTGTACCAACAGCCCAAATAGCAAATATGGAAGTTATCCTTGATTTCTTTCTTGCCTCAGACTTTCACATTGAACTGAACTCATTAATAATTCTTATTTCAATTCACTTCTAAAACACACCCCTTTCTCTTACCTGGCCTGCTTCTTGCTATAGTCTAAGGTGTCTTCTTATATTCACTCTTCCTAGTAATAGTCCATTTCCAACCCCACCCCTAATCATAAGCATAAACTGTTACTGTTCATCTCTTCCAACCATATTTAATGAACTTGAAAACAAAATCTGAACTCCTCACCTTAGCTTTACAAAGCCTTCCCTGATCTTACTTCCGACTTACACAATCTCACTCATTCCACATGCCCTGGCCTGCCTTCTGTTCCTCAAACACACCAGACAGCTACTTGCTTTAGGACCTTTGTACTTGTGTCCTGTACTTGAATTGATATTTTCATGTCTAATTCCTTCTTGACATTAGATCTTCAGCCTTAATCATAATCATGCTTCTTCAGATTAGTCACTCCCAACCAATCCTCTCAAGTGACTGTTTAGTTTTAGGGCACCACCTAATTTCTTTGCCTACTTCCATCAAAAGTATCTTGATTATTTCTTATTTATTTTCTTTATTTTTGTATTACTTTTACCTTTATTTCCCCTTCACTTAGATCAGCTTCTGGCATAAAGTAAGGACTTCATGAATACTCATGAAATGAATTAATAAATTACAATCTATATTCTTAATGAAAAGCTCAATAATATTCCCCAATTCTCCCACTTTATTTTTTGGTGAAATTTTGTTATACTTTTTTAATGTGTTTGTGTGTGTGTGAAATTGCTTTCAGCAGTCAGCAATTTGGAAATGAGCAAAGGTTTCTGTCTGAAAACAGGCCTGTTTGTGTTCTGAGAACAATACAATGTTCATTTCCTGGAGGGCTTGGTGACAGAGCTGATGCAGGAGGCTGCCATATGGTACGCTGGTATGCACCTGCCAGGGGAACATGGTTTATAGCACTCATTGGAATAAACAAGAAAATTATGGAAAGTGACTGGCTGCAGAGGACTTGACATTTGCCTTTAAACTCTGAGGGAAGAAAAAAAAAGACAGAACTGCTGAGAAAGTATACATATTAATCACTATATCATACATCTCCACCAACTAACATTAATTTGAGGACAAAATATTCCAATGCGTTTTTTTAGAACTGAATACTTTTATTATGTTCAGCACACCAAATTCTCTGTTATGTATACACATTGATATGTATGATACATACATGCTAATACATGGAGGTTAAACCCTTAGCCACCACAGAAAAGAAACAAACCTATCTCTTATTTATAGTTATGTAGCTTCTGAGCAACTTAATTCTTTCATTTTAATGGCTATGACTTGGAAGGAGCCATCTGCACCAGACAATATTCACTCAGTCAAATATCCTGGTTTTAAATATAGCATGCTAAGAGAAAGAAACAATAGAAATATTGTAGTCCTCCCCTTTGTATAAACACATGAAAACAAAAAGAAAGAATTTCCACAAAGCTTTGTAAGTTCATAGGTGAGAACCATTGAACACTAGTTACAGAAAATAAACACATTTTAATTTACTCCTTAACATATTGAGAGTGAAACTGCAAACTCAAGTGGTAATTTTGAATTAAATAACAATTTGAAATTAAAATCATTCAGTTTAATAACAGAGAGGATTTTTCTATTTTATGTGTTAATTCATTCTGTGACACTGAATTTGGATATACATTCATATAGACATATACCACATATAGATTGTACCTTGATTTTAAATTTGATAATTACTAAGTTGTTATTCAAATCATTTCTTCTATAAGTTCTTTTCAACCTGATAAAGAGTTAATGAATGAGCAAAACATTTAACAAGCCCAAGAGCCACATGCAATGATATTCTTAATGTAAAGCTTTTCCAGGGACTAGTCAAAAGTTACAAATGGAAAAATACTTAAGTGGCATATATCTCCCACCCACTGTTCTTGTAACTCAGTTCTCTAAGGAACACTGACATTATTTACAAAAACTATAAGCTATCAAGATGATGTGAAAAATGTCAAGTTGCTTAGGCAGAGACATTTTAACTATGCAGATGTCTGGAAAGATCAAGGGCCAATTATGAAGTCATTTTTTGAATGCTACCAATACATGAGAGAAAATTGCTTAGCCTAATTCTAAAAGTTGTGAATGCTCAATAATCATTGCTTTGACTAAGGAAAAAGAAAAGGCGGTGAGAAAGAACAAGAAGAAGCCAAAATGGATTAAGTAGGCTTCCTGAGTACCAAGGCAATTTAAGAGACATCTTATAAGAATGAAAAATGAAGGAAAGAGAACAGCTCTTGAAGCTAAAGTAACTGTGACATCTGGCTTCTGGAAGCTGGACTTTGAATACTGCCTACTTTGCTGGCAGCACTAGAATTTCTACATATAATCTTGCTGGGAAAAAAAGCAGATAGGATTTTATCTTGAAGCTACATTTGCACAGAAAATATTTCTTTTACCTTAGATTATATCTTTATTTGGGTGGCTTTGGGCCACTGATATAAGTTGGAGGAACTAAGTCATTTTTATACATAATATAACTCATCCTTAAGATCTGCCACTACAGTTTAGATGTACATCTACCCTATAGATAGTTTTTATAATGAATAAATAGCAACTAATAGAGAAACAAATGAAATGAGGAAAAACTACCTTAGTGCTAGAGGGGATCTTAGAAATCAAATCTGTGATCTGAAGCCCAAAGTTCATTATTGAAACTGGCTAATAAGATTACAGGGTTTTATTATAGTATCCTTGTTAATTTTGTGTATACTTGAGTGTTTATGATAAAAAGTGAGCAGAAAAGAGGAGTTGGAGAGGGAAGTGGGAAGGGAGCAGAGAAGGATAGAAGAAAGAAGAGAGGAGGGCAGGAAGAAGGGAGGAAGAGATGAAATGGAAGGAGGGAGACTTGCTTCAGGTCACAGAGAAAAGAAACACTGACAGTTTCTGCCTAAACCAAGGGTAAAGATTGACCATGTTACACACATAATCTGTCTGAGCAAAGCAGATTCCACATCCTGACCCTACCTTTAAAATGAGTCTCTCTTTTATACAGAAATTGTTACCCAAACTGCCTCAGTATTTCAGAACAAGTGGCTTCTTTAGAAGTTTGGCAATACAGGGGCCGCCTCCCGATTGAGTGCCACACTATAAAGCATCCACTGCACAGCAGTGTGAGCTCTATCCCGGCCAGGGAGGGGACCCACATAGCACAGCAGAACTCTCCTGTCTCACCTGCTGCTCCCCTCAGCAGTGTGTTTCAGTCAATCTGCCTGTTCTGCTCCCCACTCTTTCTCTGGTGAATTCTCTCACCCCCCACAACTCTAGTCTGTACCCCAGCTCTTATATGCACAAATAAATAAATGTTTAAAAAGAAAAAAGAAGTTTGGCAATACAACTCCGGATCTATCCAAAAGCAGAAAATCAGATCTGAAGTCAAAGTGCCCCGTGCCTGCAGTCTTCTCTTATCTTCTCTGTGCCACTAGAAGGACAAACCCAGCACATCTGTGTCCCAGCTGTGCAGCTTCATCTTGGACAACCAGATGTGGTCTTACTTTATGAATTCAATTTGCAATCATTGTATAGACTCTTTTATTTCTTGAAAATCCTTCACTACTCAGCAGGCCCAGAAATGCATGTCAGCTCTTCATCTGCCAAATTAATAACCTGTCTTTACAGATGCCAACTTCAGAAAGTGTTTAGAAGGAAAATTAAAGAAACTTGATTTGATAAGTAGGGGGAGTTAGCTCTTCATGGAAAACTGTAATGAGTAGACAGAACTACTTGTATTCCAACCCAGGTGTTGTTTTCCTCTCTGTTGCTCAGATTTATCTGGCCATTGACAGGCTGAAAACCCACTGAGAAATTTGGTTAGGTCCTTTGGAAGTATTTTTATGTAAGGTCCCATGAATTTACCAATATGTTATTAAGATCCTGCTAGGTGTCAAGTATATGCTATGTGCTAAAAAATAAGATACAAATGACCTCAAGAAGGTCAAAATTAAGTAGGTAAGATTAAGGACAAATCAATAATGATACTACTCTGTGACGCATGTATTACTAGGTGTTTACATGAGGACCAATCATAGGGACACAGAATGGAAAGGCTGTAAGACATGGCCTTTGGGTTGAGTCTTAGGGGATAGCTAAGACAGTATCTATTAATGGATAGAAAGGGAAAGCACTAGAGGAAGAAAGAAGAGCACAGATAAGCTCCACATTCAGGTGTGAAATGTGCACACACCATCCATTGGGTAAATCCATTAGGACAAACATTATTATGCACCTTCTATGTTCATTTGCTGAGTGTGACACAAACAGGAATGAGATGTGCTCCCTGAGTGGAAGGGCTCATTGCAAGAAGTGAGTGCTGATGAAATTCTCACCTGGATTCAGGCTGGAGTTCTGGAAGCAGAAAGTGTTCTACTCCTGCTCTAGGCAACAGTATCCCTCAAAGAAGGAAACTCAGGCTCCACAGGCTTGGATTTGGGACCCCAAGGAGGAGGAGGGCAAGGTAAACCTTAAGAACAACTCTGAGTCAGCAAAATTTGACTCTCTTGGCCCTCGCCATCACTTTCATTGGATTCTCCTAGATGATTTCTTTCTCCAAACCCGCTTCTTGACCATCTTCCACCACAGACACACTCACCAAAGACCCCCACAGTCAACATTACCTTAGATTGCCTTCCCTAGAAATGACTCTTGCTCCAAAACTTTGTCCTCTCCCCAAAATGTCTTTCATCTCTTCACTTATGAAACCTCAGCTTGCTGATAACAGGGAAATTATAGGAGGGAAATGAGTAAGATTAAAATGAGAAGATTAAAATTCCCTCAATATCCTTTTGGACTTTAAAAAAAAAACTGATTCAAATTACAGGTAGCATTTTAGGTATTTTGGGAAAGGATATTTTCAGGTAGAGATTTGTTGCCATGGCCCTTCGAGTCTACAACCAAAACACAGGTTTTACCACCCACATACAAACTTGGCCTTGGGAACAAAAATAGGCAGCAGCTCTCCAACCTGACTGAGGAGACAACCTCTGCTATTCTTCTCTCGCTTGGGTTTGCTCCACTAGTTTATGGTGAGCCCTAGGCAGTACAGGGCTGCTTCATATGTGTCTCTTCATGAAAGGCCAGAGAGCCATTTGAGAAGGACTGTGGGAGAGAGCTGACAGAAGCAGTTAAACCTGGTTCTGGAACCCAGGTCTGCCCTAACCAGGACCAAAACACTGGAACCCAGCACATTTAGCCAAGGATTCTTGCCAGCCCAAACACCTCAGTCAAAGAAGCTATCCCTATCTATTGATATTGATATTCCTTATCCTTGACCTTGCTAAATCCCCTAGTTCCTTTCCCCAGGTGACCAGGCATTCCATAGATGTTTAGAAGAATCCAGAATCTGCATCCCCTCTGCTGCCCACTTGACCAAGCTCCTGCCCTAGTCTCAGATCCTTATATATAGAGGGCCCTGGGTCCCCAAACTCTAATCAGTGATGTGCTGAATCCCATATATGTTCTTCTGGGACACGACCCTAAGATAACCATGCCTGGTCCAAATCCAACCCCCGTTGGGCCTCCCTGCATAGAGAACTTACCTGTTGGGAATTGTAGCATGGGCCCCTCTCAAAGCCTCAGCTTAAATATCCACTGATAAGACTAGCCTACATCCTAAGTGACTACTCCTGTGGTATTATCACCTAGGTAAGAGGTCGCTGAAACCCATCCCTCAGCAGCCGGGAGTGGTATAACCTCACTACCAGAAAAGGCAGTTTCAAAGGAGACCAAATTCCTGCCAAATTGAGGGATCAGAAGTCTGGAATGTTTTCACCCCTTTGTTTCTCCAGTTTCAGGAAAATAGACAAAAGTAATCTCAAGGGGTGAAGGGAATCTTATCAGCTGAAGAGAACTCAAGGAAACCTCAGCTGTTTTGCAGCCTTATTCGTTTATTTTCTAAGCAGTCACCCTGATAGCCCCCACTGGGCTCACTTCCCTTCCCTGTAAACAACTGGCTCTAATTAAACTTGTTCTGTTGGATAAAGGTATATAACCTTGGAGAGTCCATAAAAAATGGCTTCACTCTTAAGACTTCAAAAAGCACGTGGTCGCTTTGTCAGGCCCTAGACAAGGTTAATTTATGTCGTCGCTATCTTGCTCTGAAGGACTCTAGTTACTTCACATCTGTTCTCTGTCTAATCTTTGAACGAACATTGTGGTGGTCTTGGCAGCTTCATGTAGCTAGTGGTCTCTTAACTGTTTCTTGCCCAAAAATGTCCAGGCTTTCAGATTTGATTTTCTCTTTCTTTTGCCCCCATAAAAACTCTCAAATTCCTCTCAGACAGTGTTCTGGCTGTTTCCTGGTCTCAGACTTCAGCACTCAGAAACTGTCCTGGTCACAGACCAACTGATTTCAGGTAGAGACTGGAAAGATGGCAATTCGTGTTTCATTTTCAGAACGAAGAGAAAAAAAACTGTATGAGAGGGGAAATTATGCAAGACAGTATGGATGGTAGACGACATTGCTTTTTCAGTCTGTGGTTGCAATTGGTATTTTTAAAAATAAATAGAAGAAAAGCACCAATTACATTAGTAAGGGCATTTGTTTACAAAATCTTTGCTGTAGTTGTTTGTGTTTTCTGAGTTGCAAATTAAAATTCAGTTCCTATAAGTTGCAGACCAAATGGTTGAAACTTCTGGTGTAAGTCATTTGGAGGTGAGTCTCTGCATTACCATTATTGTTACCATTACCAATGTGACTGTGAACAAGTCCATTATCTTCTCTAAGTCTGTTTTCTCATCTGCAAACTGGAGTAATATTATGCACCCTGCTTACCTCACAGGGTGGTTGAGAGGTCCCTGTAAGAAAGCATGTAAGTTTAATGCCAGCCAGAGACTGGAAAGGACTCTACTGATAATATTCAAGTTTGGTACCAGATGAGAGAAAGGGAATCACATGTAAAACAAATGTAAACTTCAGGTCTACATTTTGCTTCACTTATTCAACAGTATTTACTCAACACTTACTTTGCATCAGAGATGATTGTAGTGATGGAGGATAAACAAAAGAAATTGTACCTTAAAAAAGACAGTATGTGACAATATATTAAATTACGGAAAAGAATTATGTGGCCGATTAGTAGACTAGTGCATCTGTTACTAACCTTAAAACCCCATGCAAACTTTTTTGTAGCAAGATTTGGTGACTAAAAATGTTAGAAAACATTTTGTTACTTTGGAATATGTGCCACATAAAGTTCTGAAAGACGCATTTAGCAAAGGACACCCTCCTTCCAGGTCTCCCTTATGAGCTATCTATCAAACTTGGGCCCCTCCCAGCTATTGCCACCTACAGTCTTAATAAAAATTGTCTCCAAATTAACCGAAAATAATTATTTTGTATAGAAGCAAAGTAAATATGGTGTTTGTTACCTGAACTAGTTTTTAAACCAAAACATAAATAGGTTCAAAAGGGCTTAGGCAATAACAAATCTTAGAACTCAGATTGCAGAACTGAAGTACCAGGGAGTTAGGGGGATGGTACAGAGCAAAGTGGGCAGGAGCCCAATGTACTCTGGTAGAGGACCGTTAGCACCTGGGTGGTGGGTGTGGTGTGGTAACGCACTCTGAAGTAGAACAATCCTGTCCTCTGAACATTATAAAGCAGTATCGCCTCAATTTAAAAAAATAAGGGAGATATAATCTTCGTGTGTGTGCGTGAAGATTTATTTATTTTATGCATACAAGAACTGAGGTATAAACCTGAGGTGTGAGGAGTGAGAGGATTCATCAGAGACAGCAGGAAACAGAACAGGCAGATTAACTGAAATACATTGCTGAGGGGAGCAGCAAGCATGGCAAGAGAGGTTAGCAGCACCATGTGGGTCACCTCCCTGGCTGGTGACAGGGATGGAACTTGTGCTACAGTGGCTGCAGTTGCTTCATAGTGTGTTACCTAACCCCAGATATTATCTTTTTTGAAAGGGTCTACTTAAATGATGGATAATGTTTAATAGCATAAATGTTCAAACGTTGGGAAAACTGGGTTCTCATGCAAGCTTCCAGTTCACTTTTCTGAGACTCACATTCTTTCCAAAACTAGTTAGGCTAAATGAACTTTGAGGAGCCACTCAGTGTTGGAAAAACAGAAATGGAAAAACCTGACTTATTTTATCATGAAGGTCCTACCCTTGTTTGTGGAGAAATCAGCACAATGTTGCCATAATGTTTCTGAAATCACTATATGATTGTGAATTAACTGTGATCAAAGTTGTGACCCTTGTCTTGCACTCTCATTCTTACACTGTCAGCTGGAAATTGAAATGGCTTCTCAAAGGTAGTACAACATTAACCAAACCAAGCAAGATATAAAAGAGATATTCAAGTTTTGCTAAAAATGCAAAGAACATTGTTTTGTCCTATGTTCTTGAAAAAGGCAGGGAACTATGGTTAGTGGCTCAAGTCAGCTGGTTTTGGGAAATAAAACTGCACAGGGAGATAACTAGGGTCATATTGTCTGGGCTGTTTCGTGCCACGATTTTAGTGTATTATAGTCATGATGGAGACAGTATGAGCTTCAAAACTTAAAATATCTGTAATCTTGTTCATTACAAAGAATGGTTAACAAACTAGAGGTGAATATTGTGTTAATATACCTAAGACTTTCTCTCTTTGAAGAAATAAACTAGTTTTCTTAGACCACAGATGAGCAGAATCAGTGAATTTCCTTGGGTGATATTAAGAAGTACTTACTGTTAAGCTAAGAAAGCATGAGACATAGTTTTCTATTGCAGGGAGCATCCTGTCTCAGGAAACATATTAAAATCCACAGAACAATATTATTAAAAAATAATTTAATTTAAATATTTGAATAAATATATAAATAATATTTAAATAGAATACATAAATATTTTTAAATATACAAAATATTAAATATTAAATGTAATATTACAATATTAATGTCCTTTTCTTTTGGACTGTGTTTGAATGAAGATAGCTAATGTTTGCCCATCTATTTGTTGTTATTGTGCCTCTGTTGCTGAAGAATCCCCATAGGATCAATACATGAACAAAATTTGTTATCGCTCCTCCTTCCACAGAGCCTATTTCAGCACAGTGACAGTTGAATGAACCACAGGATTCCCAAACCATGAGGTGTGTTTAGATAAGGACCCAGGTACACTGACTTGGTGGTAAAGGGCAGCTGCTCTCAGCAACTCAGCAGACTCCTGCAAATGACCTTTTCCCCTCTTGCCAACGTTAATTTTGAAAATGAATTTTCAAATCTCCTTCTACTTCAAAATTCCACCTTTTATGTTGTGCTTTTGCTTATGTATATCAACTTAGCTTCTCTTGGTTATGTTCTTCTCTCCTCACAAAAACTTTGTAGCCAGGCAAGCAAGAAAAGAAAAGGAAAGAAAGGAGGGAGGTAAGAAAGGAGAAAAGGAACAAAGGAGAAGGAAGCTCATAATTTTAAACTCTTATCCCTACCATATTTCAGTGTGTGAACATGTTGGACTGTGTGTGCTCCTCCAAAGAAGATATACTGAAGTCTTAACTGTCAGTAGCTCAGAATGTAATCTTATTTCAAAATAGAATTTTTGTAGATGTAATTAGTTAAGATACTGTCATTCTGTCCTTATAATAAAATAGGTACATGAAGAAAGAGAACGGAGGGAGAATGTCATTTGACGACCCAAGCAGAAATTTTACTGGTGAGGCTGCAAGTCAATGAATGCCAAGGTGGCCGGCAAGCTCCAGCAACCAGGAAGAACAAAGGAAGGATTGTCCTACATCTTTAAAAGAGAACATGGCCTTGCTGTCATCCTGATTTCATACTTCTGTCCTCAGGTCAGTGAGACAGTAAGTTTGTGTTATTTTAAGCCACCTAGTTTGTGCTACTTTGTTACGGCAGCCCTTTCGGCCTTAATATATAGAATCAAATTCTGTAGCCTAGTGCAGACTTTGTGCAGACCTAATCTATTTCAGGATGTCAATCTTATAACTGAACCCCTTCCTGTTTTTCCAATTTTTTGGAGAACCTCATGTGTGACCCCGCTTACTTCCTACACCTAGAAGGGCAGACATCTCGTTATAAGAATTGCTTATTTCCCGTCTACCTTGATAAATGCTTCTTTAGGAAAATTTCACACTAAACACTGACTCTTATACAAGGATCCATTTGCTTTTTTAGAAGGTGGGGACATTTCTAACACAAGTGGAGTTCTCTCTTCTGTGGACATGCAGTAGGTTAAGAACTGAACCCCTCCCCACCACCCACAGGACCCTTCATTTCTGTGACTGATTTACTGCATTACTCATTAACCTTAGCACTGGGACCAGCTCATGCTCCTTCCCGACATCAGAAACAACCCAAGTAGATCAACATCCTGTAAGAAGCAGAGCAACTCACACAGGTTCTGGCTCAGTCACTGGTAAAGAACAGTGATCACGATGACAGGAGTCTTTGGCTTTTTAAGCCATAAACTTAGCTCAAGAATTTTGATTCATAGCTGGATACCAAATATTGTGTGAACGTTGATTAGCAGGTGGTCCTATCAGGTGGATGAATTGCTTACACTTTCTCCATAGTTATTCACAGTTCATTTTCCCTTCAGAATTTTTAGGTAAGAGCTTGGAGCTGTAACATGTTTGGGTTTTAGATTCTGGAAAGAATGCACTGGAAATTTTTGGCACTCTCTGTTGAGTGATTTATGTACTGCTCCCATTGGATAATTTGTTTTATGCATGTGTGACAGGGCTGGTGAGGGACTTCTGCTTTGGAAACGTTTGTTTTAAATATGCATGTGTTAGCCTTTCTGGACCCGCAATTTTACGTTTAAATGAAAAGAAGAAAACTCCTTCCCAGGAGACAATTACACTATATCCTGAGGGATTCTTTCTCTCCTCCACCCCCCAATTGGGAAAAGCCATAAAGAAGCAAAGCATAGCAACACTGATTTTAAGATTGGCAGGGAAAATATCTAACTACACAAATTTGAAAATTTCTTTCAGGAACATGATGTATGGAGAAAAGATAATGAAAGTTAGAATCATTGAGGTCTCCCATCATCAGCAAAGCAGCAAACTCAGCTAAGGCATCTGGTTAGAGTTTCTCTTTGATGATAGTATATGACTAGTGATTCTTCTACTTCTGAGAGTGAACATTATCCTTGTTGAACAGAAAGAGGACTGCAAACAAATCATCTCCAAATTACCCAGGAGTTAGCAGTGTTGAATCAGCAGCTCTCTTGGAATAACTCCTGTCAGAGTCATCCTCTAGGACAGTGGCAAATGAATGACATCCAAAAAGAATAAAATTAGTCATGGCATCTTAAAATTTACAGTTGGAAGGAGGCAGAGATATTTTTCTGGGTTTTATATAGACTTGAGTTGATTCAATGTGCTACCCCCGTTAGTGAACAAGATAACATAGTCTCGGTTTTTCACTATTTATTAGGAACTCAGTAGGGTGAAGGGTCCAGAACCCTCTTTGCAATAATCAGAATAATGGTGCTATCAAAGGGCACGTCCAGCAGTATGGTTTGTCCAAAGAAATCCTGGATTCGTGCAGAAAAACTGAGTCTGGCTCATCGGTATCTTTAGATATCTAGTGTAACAACTGATTTTATAGAGGCCAGTCAGCATGATTGGTGCCAGAGAAGAGACAAATGTACTCAAATCTCTCCCCAAAAAAGGCAAAGATTAATCTGGATGCTCTTTTGAGGGTATTGTACCAATTAGGCTCCAGGAGGCAGACAGATGGCCCATTAAAAAAGAGTTTAAGTAAAGAGAGTTTAATGAAAAAACAGGGTTAAGGGAAACATCATCAATGGTTGTTGAGGTACTAAGGGCCTATCAATGACAGAAACAAGTCACTTCACCTTAACCTGAAAGGACACGGAGGGAGCAGCATCACCAGAGCCTGGAGAGTTGGAGCAGTGGAAGTGGGCACAGGCCACTTTGCCATAGATGTTTGCACCTCACCTAGAACTGCTCTGAGGTAGAAATGACACAGAAAATGAGCACTTTCCACTCCCTTTTGCCAGACTTCGGTCTCCTATAGATTCCATACAGATGAGTGACCCCTATAGAAGGTGGTAACCGTAGGTTACCTCAAGGTGAATCACTTGTGTCCTCCTTAAGGTCACTTGCGTAATTCGCTCTCCATCCTCCAACCCATATGTTCAATTATTAGTTTTGTAAATGTAGGGTAAATAGGTATTCCCTGATATGGAGAGAGACAAGTAATAAGGAAACGAACTGTTGCCAGAAGCACAAAGAACTTAACTGAAACCTAGGAATGGAAATGTACTAAGGGCCTTGTGCCTTCCAAAGGGGATTTAACCAAGTGGACAGGAAGTACTTAGGTTGGTGACAAAGGCTGAAAGCAAGGGTTTCCTTGAGGTTCCTGAAGGAGAGCTGATTTTTGCAGTGGGTCTAGCTAATGTAGAAGACTCTTCAGATTGAGGTTCTAGTGCTAGCGATACGCTCGAGGAACAATGGCTGAGTGTGGGTCTGTGAATCAGAAAGAGTGATCGTGGCACCTAACACAGTTCACTGCTGTTGGCTGGGCAGGAACCTGGGCCAGCAAGTATGTCCAAGCTGCAGTGGACCAATATTCATGAAACTGACAAAACCTGTTTTGAATGGCAAGGGCAAGTGGAAGCTAGAAATAATAGGTAACGTGTGGCGCTAATGAGAGCCTGGTTCTCTACTGCATGTGCACCATAAACCAGACAAGAAATCTATTGCCTCAGCTCGAAGAAGCCCACTACTCAGATCCGGAGACAAGACCCATACAGAAAACACAAAAAGAGTGAACAAGATTGGTATTATGCACCGGAAATTTTCAAGTGCTGGAAAGACTGTTGTGGATGGTCACAAAATACTCATGTAGGCAGGGACTGTAACTGAGCCCATCAGTATGAAAACGGTTTAGGGAAGCACAGGAAAATGTTAGGAGAAGGTCGCATTCCAAACAAAGTTTTTTTTTGTTTGTTTGTTTGTTTGTTTTTTTAGATAGAAATACATGTGACATGCCAGGAAGATGGTAACTCATCTGGCTGGAGAAGAGCACACTGAACACATTTGAGCCGGAAGAGGTGATGAAAGCAATGTTTGAAGAAAAACATTCTGCTCTGGGGTGCCAGATGGATTGCATAGGGCAGCACTGGTGGTAGAGAGACAAGCTAGGAAACTATTCTAGCTGGGAAATACTTTATGCATGAGGTGATAAAAGTTTAGACTAGAACTATGACAGTGGAAATGGAAAGACAATGCAGACTTGAGACATTGGTTAAGAAAAGATTAACAGTAGGGGCAGGACTGAAGAGAAGAGGAACCAATGATGAACATGAGTTTTGCAACCTTCATGACTCAGAAAATGATGTATTATAAAGAGATGAGACAAATTGGTTCTGGGATGTATTAAAAATTTAGTGAAATAAATGTGATGGCTTTAAGTTTTTAGTATATTTGTGGAATAACATTCACTAGAGATATTCTTCCAAGATGAATTGTTACCTAGGTTCAAGGACAATGTCCACCAGTTCCCAAACACAAAACATCAATTGTTTTTCCATTAATTCCAAATTTAATCAGTCTCTAAATTCTACTAATTTTACTTTTATTATCTCTCAGATCTACTCACTTTTCCCAATTGCATGCTCTCTACCTTAGTTCAGACCTCAATTATCATTCACCTAGAATTCAGCAATTATTTCCCAAATGGTTGTCCTTTTAATCACTTTTCATCAAGAAACCAGAATGTTCTTTCTAAATTAAAAATCTGATCCTACCATCTGCTGATTATATATCTTTGGTGATTCTCTTGGGTTGAAGCCTTAATAGAACATAATAATCTTCTCAGAGTTGTCATCTACTTCATTCTCTGCCCTCACCTTCATCACTCTTGTCTCACATTTTGTTTCCCAATCACCTTGAGCAATTTAAATTTTCTTGAAAGTGTTATGCTCTTTTTCACTTTCAATCTTCCACATGATTGCTCCTTTGCCCAGAATAGTCTTCCTCCTTTCATGTTGACAAACTGTGACAATATACAAATAGTGTGAAAAGATGAAAAACGTGTTAGTCATCCGGGAAATGAAAATTAAAACTATAGTAAGCTACTACCATGTATCCATTAGAATGACTGTATTCAAAATATGGATAATACCAAATGTTGGTGAGGATATTGAGCAACTGGAACTTTCATATGTCTCTCATTCCCACCATGTAACATGATTCAATCACTTTGAAAAAACTTTTGTAACTTCTTAAAATTAAACATATGATCCAGACATTCCACTCCCAAGTATTTACACAAAAGAAGTGAAAACATATGTCCACATAAAGACTTGTACACAAACATGTATAGCAGTTTTATGCACAAAAACCCCAAATTGGAGGTAATCCATAGTAGCTATATGTATGCACAATAACCAAAAATTTAAATAACCCAGGTGTGTAGCTGGTGATAACAGAAACCAAAAATGACATATCCGTACAATGGAATATTTTTCAAAAAAGAAACTACTAATATACACAACAAAAAAATTAATGTCAAAATCATTCTGGTGAGTGTGAAATGACAGACATCAGAGTATGATCCATTTATATAAAGTCTAGATAATGCAAAAAAAGCACCTCTGTGTTGACAAGGCTTTAGGGTGGAGGGAGGATGGACAGAACAGGGCAAGAAAAAATTTTGAAGGGTGATAAAATAGTTTCTGTCTTTATGTCACAATGGTTTCACAGGCTTGTAAATTGTGTTGTACACTTAGAATGTAGTATCATGTAGAATACATAAATGATAACTCAATTAAGTTGGTATTAAAACAAAAAGGGAAATAAGCCCAGTAACACATCTCTACATATAATTACAAATCTCTAGAATTTGACCTCAATTTTTCTAAATGACATCATTTCTCTCACCATAGAGTGAGGTACCCACCCCATGTCCATTTTCCCTTCCATCCTTTCAAACTTATCTCCCCATCCACACTATCTGACATTCTACTCACAAAATAAAGCCATAAAGTTCCCTTTCAACTAATGAGAAGTCTTCAGGCTCTCATGCAACAAAGTGAAAACAAAAATATGTGTGTGCTGTAAATTCAGGCCTACCCCAGAAACATGCCATTATGTGGATGCTATGCAGGAATTCAAGAGGTGAAGTTATATGTGATAACTAAAAGTTTAGACAGGCAGAAATGAGTAATACTAGAGTGTGATTTAATCTGTGTTCGTACATAAATCAGGCCACTTTGGAGTGGACTACTAAGGAGAAAGGTACATTTTCCAGTCAATTGAATTAGCACTAATCTACAAGGCTTCACAGGGCCCTATACATCTTCACACCCGAGTCACTACATATAATGGATAAGCTAAATTAGCTTGTTGCCTTCACAATCTTGTCATTATTTTCTGACAAGGGATACAGGGTCCTTACAGCTACAATTAAAGCTATGTGTGTGGGGGTATGTGTGTGTGTATATATATGTATACACACATAATATATATATAAATCTATTTTAATATAAATATATATTTATATATAAATCATATATTTTTCTGTGCTTCCCCAAATTAGTCACAATAATTCCTCCTGTACCAACAAAGGTAGGTACAACCTCAGAAAAGTTATGTTTTTGTCGCTCACACCCAACCCTGTTACTCTGATCAGATGATGATTGATATTTTATAGTCTTAATTCTGCTACTATTCAGTGCCAACAGCACTTGCTGACTCAGAGAAGCACTGTTACAATTGAAGAGAGCCTTGTTAGCCTCTATCTCCTACTGAAGGCCAGCTGGTATTGTTTCTGAGCTGGGGCATTGGAATTCTGAAATTTTGTCAAATACGGCCATAACATATTTAATTCCTGCCATTTGCCCTCCGGTCAGAAAGTATAATTAAAGGGCCTGCAGATGGTCTGGCAAGGTTTCTAAAAGCAGTAGAAATCAGCAGCTGACTGCACAGCTACATGAAATTAAAGACTATTTTGAGATATGAACCATATGCACACATATGAGGCCATTAGGGAACATGGTGAGCTCTTTGTGTTATATGGGTATTAGATGATATGGGGAATGAGGAAAACAACAAAAAAATGCACCAGAAAGGAAAATAGAGAAACACAGAATCAAAATCTGGACCAGGGATAGTTGGTCCCCAGGCTTAGTAGGATAAATCAGATAAGAGAACAAAACTTAAAACTCAGAGAGGACTGTTCAGGGAGAGTAAACAACAATGGCAATGCTCCTTTTCTTAGAATCTTTAAAAGATATTAGGTGCCTTGTTTTCAATTAAATAGAGACGAAATTAGTTGTTTTATGACAAGTGAACATCGGCTAGGACTGTGGTTTTCACCTTATGAGTCTCATAGATTTGCATAATAATGTAGGAGCAAGGAAAATGATCCTTACACCCACAGGAAAAAAATAGTGATAAGAAGCTGGACTAGCTGAAAAAGGAAAGATGAAAGGGAATCTTGAAAAGACAATGAGATATTTGAATACATTTATGGGGTGTCACAACAGTGGAGACAAATGACCTTTCACAGTCCCTTCACAAAGGGTCCCTTAGAATGTACTTGTTGAGCAGGTTTAGGAGATTCTATAAAGGATGTCAAGGAAACCTGTTTACCAGCTGTTTGGCTTTAAATTCAGAGTTGAAGCCTGTACTGTTTAGATTCTGTATGTCTTCAGAAGACAGACACTAGGATTCAAACTGAAAAACTTTTAATCAATCGAAAATGTAGTGGGGGGCAACAGTGTTCCATTTGAAGCCATTTATTTAGCATCTTTAGGTCAAACTTCATCCTGGATAACCTAGAAAACTTCTTTCCTGCTTAGGGAAGAACCTCTCCTTTTAGTTGAATAAATCACGATGCCCCATTAATGAACCAGGGAGAAGTTTGCTGTTAAACACTTTCATAATTTCTGCCCCATGTCAGAGAATTTCTCTTGTCCAAGTTGTCCTGACATATATGGCTGGTCTACAATTCTAGAAGATGCTGGGATTTGAAATTTAGAATTGATCATATACCCTCCTGATCCCTTCTGAGTTCAGAAACAAACCAGTAAAAAACACGAGGGGTCAAAACAGGAACACTAGGAGTGGCAACAAATGGTTTTCCCTGCTAAGGAATGGCCAACAGAAGTTTTCCTTTGGCTCAAATTATATTTCAAAAGACATTTTCTTACTTTTATATACTTTTTTCATTTTTCAAAAATTGAAGTAGCACTGTTTTCCAACACTGTATATGATTTAGGGAAATGAGTTCACACCTCCTCAAATGTCTGTTATCACATGACCCCATATTCAAATCACCATCCTTTATCATAGGCCACTGGGTTCTCCACTAAGCTGGTGTTCCCACTCCCGTTCAAAAGATATATCTAAGTGAAAGTTAATATTAAATTAGAGTTCTGAGAGCATAATTCAAAGTCATCTTTTTAGCTTAGCAAAGTTGAAATCCAAAAACCTTAGCCTGATATATTTGACTTAAACCATTTTAAAGGACTGGTATCATACTTTTTAATAAACCCAGTTATTATCTGTTCTATTCAAAACAGGTTCTCACAGGTTCTTTTCAAATAATCAGATGTGCAAAATATATATATATATATATATTTTTTAAGTGAACACAATTTCCAATAGCCTTTGGCCTTGTTATTTAGTTTATAAGATGGGAACATATATGAATGGCTTGGCAGTTATGAATCACTCTAAAGAATTATGATTGAATTTGTACCAATCTTTTCTTTATATTTTGGCACCTGACTCTTTCTTATAGTGACACTAGCTATATCCCAATTTGTAATTCTAGATCTACCCCTGTATCTTGTCTGACACAAATGGTATTCAGCAAAAGGTTGCTGAGTAAATTATCATATGTTGAACAAATGATTACTGAAAAATGAGTTTTCTACCATTAAGCAACAGATTAAACATTTGTTATGTCCATGTTATTTGTAACAAAAAATAAAAAGCCACATATATTGAAAGAGAATCTTTGGGCAGAGTTTTTTAACTCCTCTAATTTTTTTGATCACTAAATTCCTTCATAGTTTCCTAACAGAGATAACTGGAGTTCATTTTCTAGTTCTATCTAAAGTTTCTTCAAGCATCCTCCCTTCAAAGACCAACTCTTTCCCTCACCATAAACTCTTATGTGTACCTCAGAGCCTTTTGAGAATCACAACTTTAACAGTTCAAGACTTGAAGACTATGCTATTTTGTGCTATATTTCATATTTATGTATGTGAGGAAAGCTACTTGTTCCCTTAGTAGAAAAATGCAGTCTTCCCCTTCTTGACTTTCAGGAGGTGATGAAACATATTGAATAAAAAAAGTCTATAGCAATTGGAGTGTTGGATCAGATTTGCTTAACTACTAAGTATCCAGGATTTTTGTTGTTTCTTTCACTGTCCTATCATATCACCTAAAGGAGGAAGAGAACTTTGAACACATTCTTCCTGAGAATAAATGATTGATTTGCTATGTTTGGAATGTGTAATGGGGTGAATTCCAAAGTATGTACCTACCCTTGTCAGTGGGCAGAAGAAAATGTGCAAACCTTCCTTAAGAAAATAGCTGTGATTGGATATCCTGCCCGTGATTATGAGTGCTTGGATATCCTGCCCGTGATTATGAGTGCTGTATTAGGTTTAAAGCCTGCTCTGAAATGCAACCCTAAGCAGAAATTCTATTTTAATAGACTGGCAAAGATACAGACTAATAGCAAGCTACCTTTATCAAGTGTGTACTCAGAAAAACTCTGCATAGCTTCCCTTATAGGCGTAGTCTGTCAATAATTCTCATTTGGTCTCTGATGTTCATTAGATTTTATCACCTTGAATGAATAAATAGCCCGTAAAATAACTCAAAATGTTATTTTCAAGGTTAAATAAATTCAAAGATGTCAGACATTTAGCACAATATCTGGAATACAAAAGTATTCATTAAATAGCAGTGTTCTTTCTCTTTTCTCCATATGTAGCATATGTAAAGTATTTAATACACCACTTGGATTTTTATGTAAGCTTTGGGAAAATAAATTTTAATATTTGTGCTTTAGGAACACCGTGGAAGAATTTACCCCAGTCACAAAACCCATTTATATGGTGAACAAAACCATATATTATGTGAAAATCAGAGCCAACACTCTTTTGTAGGTCTTGAGACTGGTTAAATCCTCCCTACATTGAAGCATGTTTTAAGTGAGAGGAAGTTAAAAAAAAATGTAGAGCACTTGAAGAATCTTGAGCAGCCATGAACATCAAAGGAAAATTATTATCTGCATTACCTTCCTTCCAATAGGGCACTTAAGAGTGAAAGTATACATTTGGATTGATTCTACCAACCAAAAAAAAAAAAGGAAAAAAAAAAACCCATGAAATAAGAATTCTTCCAGTTCTAATATTTTTTATGCAGATATACAGTGGGATTTGTACCATGTACATAGCATGAAAAACTGAGTGAATATTGGAGAAAAAAGTAAAGCTTCTTTAAATTTCTAGTTTTGGAGGGCAGAAAGGGAGGTGATTGGGTACTTTAAAAATGCTAATCATTCTGGCTAAACAACACAGTTAAAGGGCTATGCTGAGACTAACATAGATATCTATTTTTGATAAGGGTTTAATGCATAAAAGCCTTCAAAGCATTTGCCTTCTAAAACATGACGTAGTCCCCATTTCTTCAACCTAATCCACCGGTCAAGAATCCATCTATATGTTAGTGCCATTTGAAAGGAAGGCCTCAGGATGGTCGAGATGACACTCAGTTACCTTAACATTTTTCCCAGCTGTTTCCTTCGTTACTTACAGAGTGTGCTTCCCACTAAGAAGAGTGAACATACCACAGAGGAAGATCTTAGGTGTGAGTCAACACACTGAGGGTGTTATTTCATCTTAGCTTTTGATTGATGGCAGAGTAAATTCATAAATTTCCTTATTATTTTAGCTAGTTTAATTGAAATATACTTTACTTTCAGCCTAAAACTTTCCAATTAAAATAATAATTCTTGTCAGAGGATGACAAGTTACTCTTTGAAGTACTTAAAGGCTAAAATACCTTGATAAAAAAGTAAGAAACTCCCCTTGTGGTATCACTAAAAAACTTCATTCACATTCTCTATCTAAAATTTCTACCAGAAGAGATTTGATTATATACAGTCATTCCACAAACTGAATCCTTGTAATGTAAAAGGTTGTCAGGTAAGTATTTGAAACTTACTCATAAAGATTATTCATCATTTATCTGGAATCCAAATTCATCTGAACTTCCTGTGTTTCTATTTGTAAAATTTGGCAACCTTACAAAGTATCAAGTCTTGTGGCTGGCTCTGGGGGTAAAACACTATTCCCTAATTCAGGTACTGCTTTCTTTCAAAGATTCTATGGATTATACTGCGGAGACTGGGTAGAAACCTATTGCCTTGGAAATTTTCTGATCCAATACCACATTCTACAAATAACCAACCCCACATTTCAGGATTCATCCAGTGTCCCTCTTTCTTGTTGCTTCTTCTCTTTATTTCCTGGTCACTCTTTGTTTTTAGGATGAAATGGAAACTAAAACTAGTATTATTGGACTGGGTATATAGAAAGAGGCTTATAATATAGTTCAATTTCCTTTGATAAGGAAGAAAACCAATATTTTAGTCACTTAAGCTTCTTCTTTAAGGAAGAAGAATATTTTGAATGATTATAAGAAAGAGACAGCATTGTAGACTAAGAAATCTTTTTCAAATATTTTTCAAATTATTTCAAATAGAAAAACTTCTTGAAAAATTTTCTAAATATCCTTTCATATAGGCGACACATATGTAGACATATGTGTCAGGTAAATATGCAATTTATCACATATAGCTTATATTTGGTAATGTATATGATTTGATGTCATTTGACCTATCAATAAGTAAGTTTTGCCTTTATTTCTCCTCAGGGAGTCTTTGTTAATATTTTGATCAAGACTACCAAATCCCTATCATTTATAAACAATAAGCTTTATTTGAAATTTATAAACAGGGATATGGTGCTTGCCAGTAGAGAAATCATTACCCTCCAGAAAACGGGCAGTATAGAATTTAAAGCCCTTTGAATAGATTGCTACATATCACATTTCTAATGCATAGATCATCAGTGCAGAAGGCCTAGAGTTTTGTCTAAAAGCTTCTTTTTTACCTAATCCAAATCTCTCATTTTATAGCATTAGTCTAACTCCTGTGATTATGTCACTAGAGAAGTTAGAAACCCGATTAAGCCATTATCCATACATCTTAATTTATCACATATCAAAATTTATCATATATTTTCTCATGTTTCCTGTCAACAAAATTCTATTTTCTTAAATGTAAATAATAAAGAAAATTCTCTTTAATGAAAGTAATTCCAAACATTTTCTTAGTGTACTAAACTTGATTAAAAAAAAAAAAAGTTCCAGAAAAAATAGGATGAAGTCAGATGATCTTTGGAATTCCTTGTAATGAAATGTGACTCAAAACCTCATCTCTTTAAATCAAAGCATCTTCAACCAGTACATCCAATTACGATGTACTAAGTCTTTTAAAGACTTACCAAATTGACTATCCAGTTTATAAAATTCTTTTTCAGAGTTTACAATTTGGGAGAGACGCACACTTTATAATAATAAGTATCTGTTTCAATCTGTCCTTACCACAGGTCAGAAATGTCTTTGTGAAAACCAAAAATTCCTATCTGGAAAAAGGAATTGAGCACCGAAAACTCAACTTCCCAATTATTTAGCTGTACCACCCTCAAGCTAACTATGATTGGGGTATTTCCAAAATTCAAATCTTTTCTCAAAAGACAAGATTCTACTTCTGAAAAGAAGTATTATTTGCTTGCATACATTATGGTATGCTTGTTATTTTTTTTTAATGAATCATGTACTTATAGGCTTATAAGTGTGTATCTGATACTGTTATCCCATAATAAGTATTCTGTAAGTGAACTATGAAATGTATACCCTTGTGACTTCCGCTTACTGATAGTGGATTCTCTCACCTGCCTGGGCATGTTGTACTGAATTGAGGTCACAGTTACGCAAATAACATTCCAAGCATTTTTCTCCCACTGAATTAAAAGGGGGCAGCTCAAGTTTTTCTCTCTCCTATTGGTTAGGAATTCTGACACAGGAACCTAGAGAGCTCTCCAGGTCTAGAATGGAATTAGTGTTACTCATATGACCTGTGAGAAAGCATGAATCCTCTCTCCTGCCTCCCTGCACCACTGCCCCTTAGTCAGCATGATTCAACACTTAAAACTAGGCAACTTGACTGAGAATGCTGTACTTGAACTTTGATTTAAGAAGAGTGGCATGTCTTAAAATGTTGACCACTTACTGATTAACTGAGAAGATAGAATTCCCCCAAACAATGAAATAAAGGTCAAGGTTAAAATTTTAACTATGTAAAGAAACAAATTCTGTTAAGACCCCTGACATCTGTGATGTTTTCTGTGAGATGTTGGCTCTAGATATTGGCATTGTTATGCACTATACTTTGAAGTTTTCTTCATTTTCCTCCTTTTCCTAGACTCCTGGGCCTATGGAAATTGGCCTCAACCTTATTAGACATATTTATATATAAAAATCATAAAATTGCTAATAGTTGCAAAGAAATCCCTTAGAAACCTTTAAGGGAATCATCTCAAGCATATTATAAGAATGTTCTGAGGATAAGACCGTGCTTGTACCAGCTGATTGTCCAAGTGCATCTTTGGAGATGGTATTTTACCTGTGATTCCAAATGCCACCCAGAGACTACTTTCCTCTCAACTTCACAAGCTGCTGACAGTCAGAACATTATTTCTCAAGAGATGAGAAGTATCTCATTTTTTAATACACTGTAAAAGTGAGTAAAGTTATATGGGAAAAGAAGAGGATAAATGAGATGTAGGAAAAACAAAATAAAACAGAAAAATGATGTGTGTTTCAGGTAGATGCATCTCTCAGTATCCTTGTTGAAAATTCTGACTAAATTCCATAACTTAACATATGATTTAATAAGATTAATGTAAGAATTAATAATCATTATCATATTTGTTACTACTGTGATCTAAATTCTATTAAAGTGTTCTGCTGCCAGAAGTAACCCCAAACAGATGGAATAATTAATATCCCTCTCTGAGTTAAGCTTAAAATTATTTCAACTTTTGTCATCCTACCCAGCTTCCTTTCAAAATCATGTTTAATCCTGTAACTGATATAATTACCTAATAAGCTCTTTTGGAATCCCTATCTCACAAAATGGTTGGGCAGTTCAGTTGAGAACAAAAATAATTTTTTGATACAAGTTTTCACTGATGTTTTTGTTGTTCTGAAAGTATATCTTATTCCTCTGCTATAGCTTAAGTTCCTTACAGAAGTGATTATTTTCAAGTGAGACCTAAGCAATATTGTTCCTAGATATCTTTTTGCTAATACTACCTTCGTCTACACCCAAACAAAAGGGACAAATAGCTTTCTTAAAGAAAGTGCTACTGTCACTAGCTTCCATTTACTTATATCTTCCTTTTAAAAATGAGTATTTAACTGGGGAATAAATGTCTAGTTATAACAATTCTGATAGACTTGTGATGCCATCTAGTGGACAATCTTTAAAAAAAACCTCCCATAAACCATTCTTTTCCTGCCCATCTAAATAGTACTTAATCTTGAAGTAGCCCATGAATAGTTGGTTAGTAGCATTAAACCCTGAAACAAAGACATGACAGCATTTCTAATGTTGGTGGAGTCTTAGGACAAATTCACGTAGCATTATGGTGCTTTGAGCAGCTCTCCAAAGAGAAAGCGGAGTTGAAGAAAGTGGCAATTCAGTGCACTTAATTTGTCCACATTAATCTAGGTAGTTCATGATTGCCCTCTGAAAGAAACAAGCATAATATCTCAGTTCCTTTGACTATCATAATAAATGACGTGTGTGTGCATGTGTGTATGTGTGTGTGTATATATTTGTTGTTGTTATTAAATAAGAATTTTACAATTTCATCTATTCCTAACAGTTGGAAAGGGTAAAATGTACTCATATTACACTTTAGGAAATTAAAGTTAATGTGAACTAAGTGAGTTGATTGTCAGATATTTACCAAAAAATCAACTTTAATCATTGATTTTCAAAATTTCAGTAAGTCCTCCAGTGCAGCTGTATATTAAAAGAATGATAGCTCATGACAAGAGAACTTATCTCAGAAATGCAGAGGACTTCTAATAGATATGTTTATTTGTTAATGTGATTAATACTTTAGGGTATATAAAGGGAAAGTACGTTCATCTCAATAGATGCTTAAAAAACAATTGATAAGCTTCATATCTCTATGATAGCAATAAAAGTCTTAGGCAAAGAATGCACCCACAACTAAGTAAATATTACGTATAAGAATCCTATAACAATCTTTATAAGCAATGGTATAATTATAAACATAATTCTTTTCAGTTACATTCAGTAGTAAGGCTTATATTTATCCTAATACCACTATTAATTCATCAATGTACTTGAAGTTTGAGTCAATGCAATAAGACAAGTTAAAAATACAATAGGTTCATTGTTAACCAAGAAAATACAAAAGAATCAATTTTTGAAAATCATGCCAAATATAAGGTAAACACATTAATATATAAGATAAACATTAGAAAACATAATAAACAAAATCAACCTCATATACAATAGAAAAAGAAAACACTAAAAGCAAATAAAATGAAGAAAGTTAGCTAACTGAAAATATTTAGGAATAAATCAAATGAGAAATGTGCAGGTTTTATATAAATAAGGAGTTGATATTTTTCCAATGCTTTTTTAGCATGTGTTGTGATGACATAAGGATATTATATGACTATACACACTTTTTAAATAATATTCCATAAAATTTTGTCAGAGAGTATTTACAACAACTTTATTCAAACATCATTTCCTCAGAGAAATTTAACTTGATATCCCTGTCCTCAAATTTCTTCATTATTCCTCTCATTTATTATTCTCATTATTCAGAACATGTAACTCACCTTGGAATAAAAGATTAATTAGTGTCTATGTTCCATTAATTTTTCAGTTAATTTCTCACCTTCTGTGAGAATATAAATCCTATGAAAACATGAACTGTATTTTTTTTCCAACAAGCTCACATTTTGGGAAATTATAAGCTCAATAAATATTTGTTGAGTGAATGAAAAAAAATAAGTCTAGACTTACATAGAAAATTATTGTTAAGGAGAAGAAAAGATTATAAATATGTAGTCTCTAGAAGAAGGAGGTCCACCAATAAGCCCATGGCAGATTTTTATCTTACTAAAAGAAGACAAACACTTTTAGACCTCTCAGTTTCTTCCCTGAGACTAGTAACTCATGATTATAGAAAAGGTAGTGATCAGGCCAATAGTACACACATGATGCATTTGAATTATCATGTAAAGAAAATATCAGTCAAATAAGAAGATAAATAGGATGAAATAGCAAATGCCCATCTTTGCCATTCCTACATAGTTAGATTGGAGTAGATAAGAAAGAGGGGGGAAAAAATCCTAGAGAAGTATGTTATGACTTCCTTAACTGGTTCAAATCCCAGAAGTAATAATGTTAGTTCAAGTATAAAACAAAAACAAAAGTAGTAGGGCCCCAAAGATTGGGAAAAAATTTTTGCACACAATACTGATAATAAAGGACTGATCATAAAGATCTACAAAGAGCTATGGAGGCTCAACAAAAACAAACAATCCAGTCAAAAAATAGGCAGAAGAACTAAAAAGACACTTTTCCAAAGTAGAAATGCAAATGGCCAACAGGCATATGAAAAATGCTCAACAGCACTTGTATTCAGGGAAATCCAAATCCACAATGAGGTGCCACTTTTCACCAAGAATGGCACACATTAAAAAAAAACTAGCAACAACAAATGTTGTCAAGGATATGGAGAAAAAGGAACTCTCCTAACTGCTGGTGGGAATGTGAACTAGCCCAACCACTATGGAAAGCTATATGGAGGTTCCTCAAACTACTAAAACTGGAGCTTCCATATTATCCAGCAATTCCACTCCTTGGTATCTACCCAAAGGACACAAAAACATTAACTCAAAGGACACATGTGCTCCTATATTTATTGAAGCAAGTTTACAAGATGTAAACTATGGAAACAACCCAAATGCCCAAAAATAGATGACTGGATCAAGAAGATGTGGTATATTTACACAATGGAATATTAGCAATCAAAAAGGATGCTATTCACAGCAAGATGGTTGGAGCTGAAAGGGACTATGCTCAGTGAAATAGCCAGAAAGATAAAGAAAAATATAGAATGGTTTCACGTATAGGAGGAATGAAAAATAACCAAATAAGGGGTCAGGGAGGAAAAAAAGTAAAATCAAAATCAAAAATCAAAATATTCAGGCAACATAGATCAGAGACATTCTTTAGGGGAGGAGGAGAAAGGAAAAGGATTGGGACAGGAGGGAAGAGAACAGGGGACTACAAACATGAAGAATGATGTAATAAATATACATTTTAAAAGTAAAAAAATAAAGTCTATGTGTGATAGGGATGGTTTTTAATGCTATGTAAGTTTCAGGTGTACAGCATTATATTTTGACATCTCTATATACTACATTATGATCACCAGCAAAAATCTACCTCCATACAATTTACCGTCACCTGTCACCTAAACACCCGTCTCAAAATCCTGTATCTATCCTGCAATCCCCAACCCTCAGGTCACCACCAGTCTGTTCTTTAAGTAAAATAATTTTTTTATTTTTAAATTTGCTTTGTTTCTTTATCTTCCACAAATGAGTGAAATCATATAGCATTTGTATTTGTCTTTTTGATTTAGTTTAATTAGCATCATACCATCTAGGCATAGTCAAAGATATTTGCAAATTATACATCTGAGTAAGCATTAATATAAAAAAATAAGAAAAACATTCAATTAAACAATAACCCTGTGCTTGAAAATGGGTAGTGGGCCTCCCAGGCAGCACAAGGTTTAAAGTCTCAGTGCTATTAAGCTATTGCCTGCCAGTGCAGCATGAGTTTGATCCCAGGCCAGGGAGGTAACCCACATGGCTCAGCAGACCTCTCCTGTCTCACCTGCTGCTCCCCTCAACAGTGTACTTCACTAGAGCCACCTGTTCTGCTCCCCACTCTGTCTCTGGTGAATACTCTTACCATACCCCCACACCTTTGGTCTATACCCCAGTACTTGTATGCATAAATAAATCTTTAAAAGAAAAATGAGTAGAGAATCTGAGTGGACGTTTCTCCAAAGAAGACATATTTGGCCACAGGCATATAAAAAGATGTATATTATCACTTATTATTATGAAAATGCTAATCAATACTACAATGAGCTATCACCTCACACCTGTTACAATGGATATTCTTAAAAAAATAAGAAATAAATTATCTCACTAAAAACTTCAATTTAAAAATAAAAATAGGACCTATGTATATATATTTTCATATACACACAATACTACTCAAGAAAAGAGACAAAATCATGGAAATTTTCAAAAGCTAGATAGCTCAAGGAATATTCTGCAGAGTTTTAAATTTATTTTATAGGTTGCCTTTTCTTTTTGCAAATGTTTTCCTGTATTTAAAAAAAAAGGTCATTTGTTTCTCTGCTGAATTGTATTGAATTTTACTCTTTGAGGCCAACTGTCTTTATATATTAAACAAAAAAGTAATTTCCTAACAAAGCTTATACTTCTTTTTGTATTTAATTTGGTCCATAACAATTTAAATGGGCATCTCTTCCTCTGCTTGGAACATTTTCATATAATACATAGGTTATTTGTAGACTTGCTCTGGAACCTTATTCTCCTTCACTAATGACATTTTATATGTGAACCAATACCCATTAATATAAACAACATGGATATATAATATAAAGAACTTCATCCAATTCTTAATTATTTTGTTTTGACTAGTAAATCATTACAGTTACTTTAGCATGTCAAAAACATTTTTTTAGATCTTAGGGAAGTTAATGGTTAATACCGTTATGAGAATAATCTGTAAATCATAAATATTATTTAAAAAGAATCTATACACCCTTCACAAAGATTTGAAAGACATATGTTACATAAGGTGCTCATATTACTGAAAACATCATTACTCTTACAAAATATACTATGGGACAATGACTAGGACATCATGATGTCATTTCATCAATAATTAATTCTAAAGTACCCTTGCTGAGATACAAAGTTAATTCGAAGATGCCTGGAAGCATAGATCTCAGAGTTAGAAAATGAGACCATTGAACCAGCTCCCTACTATGACAGCTGAATTTACAGTTGAGGACAATGAGGACCAGGAGGCAACTTTCAAGGTCACCCAGAAATTTCGTGGTATATCAAGGGCAAGGATCCAGATGCATGTTCTCTCTCATGAGAACCGCTCATGAAAATGAGTGAAGCGAAGTGGGTTTTCTGTTACTTGATAACTGTGGGAAGAAGGACAGCCTTCTTCAACTCTAGGAGCTTTACTTTCCAATCAGAATAAAGGAGCATAATTACCACTACCTCCCAGCATCCTTGTGAGATCATTTGAAGTAATTTTGTGAGCGCACACTGCAAATATAGTAGTGTTACTAGCGGAATATTAATGCACCTTTGGGTGTCTGAAATGCCTCTGTAATTAATGAGCTCAGCAAGAATGAGCGATGCCGAAGTGCCCCTATCAGAGAGAACTTTACTTCTTACCAAGACTTAAAATGACTGATACAGATACCCCCTTGGTTCCTCAGCTTGCCTTAAAAACAGGAAATTGGTTCTTGCCGATCAATACTTACTCTAGCTCTAACTATAACTTGAACAGCTGTTTCCTCTATCTTAAATAGAACTAACGATGCCACTGAAATCTGAGCATATTCCACGTGACAGTTTTCTCCTAAAGCTATAACTGAGCTTATTGGATAAAGGTTAATTGCTAACCGCGGAGTGCTAATGATACCATATTGATGAAATTACAAGATCACTGATAGAGAAACGGCTCCTAAAGCAGTAGAAGCTAGAGGGAGGCTCTAAATAATAGTTATTGATTTGTTTCCCTGAAGGCCACTAAGTAGCACAAACTACTCAGAAGAATAAAAATTACCCAGTTTCCATCTTCTTTACAATTTATTTCTTTGTTTCTGGTTTTCTACCTGCCAGTAGCCAATTGTTATGTTAATAATTATGTGTCTCAAAATAAGTAGTTTATATCTTGAAGAATGAAATGCTGAAAATTATTTATTCCCTTTTACCGATTAAATCTCTATGTAGGCATGTTAGAAAACATTATAATCAGGCTGAAACTCCTGATTATCCAAGTTTACCTCATGACTTTAAGACAAATGAAGCATCAGAAGAGTGCTGGATTAAAAATATTTAAAAACTGTTAGCTTTAGAAAATGTTCCATGACCCTTAAGTCCCAAGTTGGGTTTTATTATTGCCCAAACTTGCCTCTGACTTTACCTCCATGGTTTGTCTCCTTTGCCAGTAGTTTGACTTCTATCATTCTCCACTAGGGCTTCCTTCCAGTTCCTTTGTATTATTGCTAGCATATGTTGATTAAGTACCTCTAGTAATTTTATCTAGGGTGTGTGTGTGAGTGATCATCATATCTACCCTTGGAGCTTGGTTTTATTATCTCCACTTAATAGTTGAGAAAACAAGAAAGTTCACAGCACTGGAATTGATGGAGCTAGAACTAGCCTTCTGTACCCATGCAGGCTATTTGGATCTATAGTTTAGAAAATAATCTTCCTTTCTATTTACCCAGCAAATTTCCCATGACCCCCAGATTTTTCAGGCTAAGTCTTTCATTTCCCTTATGAATTAATTTAGTTTAACGGAGATACCCCTACCAAGTTTTCTGCGTGACTTTAATGAATATTTTAATCTTAATCATTCAATTTCTGGCAGAAAATTAGATCATATGTTTTCTAAGATTGCTCACGTGAACCTCAAAACACACTGAAGGAACTGGAGGAAAGAGTAATGATTTTTCTGGATCTAAAAGAAAGGAATTATTAGTTATAATTTAAGCAAATCAAATCAGTCTTCACAGAGGAGAAGTTTAAACTATATATGTGTGTTTATGTGTATGTATGTATGTATATGAAAAGAGTATAATTCTATTCTTCATTATGTTGGAGGAACAGTGTGCCATGAATGAACTTTACTCCTGATGTTTCTATGGACTCTACCCCATCTCCATGCTGAAGAAACCTCGGGTATGGAGAATTACAACTCCCAGCATACTGTGAACCTGCTTCCTGAGGTGGGGGGGCTCACTAAGAATTAAGGGTGGAGTTAAGCAGCCATGATTGCTATATAATTGAATACTGTGGGTTCTTCTTTTTTTCGCCTTTCTGACTTTCAGTTTGCAACCCGGTTCTCACTCAGATGGCACTACCAGAAAGACACATTTGCTCTCTTTCTGTCCTTCCTCCCTTCCGCTTCTCATTCCCTTTACAAATAAACTTAAAAAAAAAAATCTTTGCGGGCCCTCCCTGGTGGCACAGTGAGTTAAGCAACACACTATGAAGCAAACTGCAGCCACTGCAGCATGAGTTCGATCCCTGCTGCTGGCCAGGGAGGGGATCCACATGGTGCAGCAGACCTCTCCTGCCTCACCTGCTGCTCCCCTCAGCAGTGTGTTTCAGTCAGTCTGCCTGTTCTGCTCCCCATTCTGTCTCTGGATCCTCTCACCCCCTGCACTTCTGGCCTGTACCCCAGTGCTTGTATGCATAAATAAATAAAAATCTTTAAAAAAAAAATTCTTTGCATGCTTGCACTTGGGTTTTGTCTTGAGTTCTTAAGTGCTCAGAGAAAGATTCCCACCCAGTTCACCCTGTTACACCTGGGACTACCCTGTAACAAGTCTAAATCCCAAGCTCCAGAATTGGAAGAGACTGGTTGTCATTCTGCTAATAAAAATTTGGACAAAACCAAAATTATTTGAATATTACAAAAATAAAAGGCAATGTTCTCAAGTATAAGGCATTTCACACCATAGAACTTGCCATGATGAAATTAAGAAAATAGATTATTAATCTATACACACAAATGTCATGCACACATATGTGATGAATTCTTTGGTGAGTGTTTATATGAGGACTCCTTTCACTGTTCTCAGTTAATGATGACACTAGTGAAAGGAAAATAATAGCTGCAGTCATGAAAACATGAATCTCCAAACAAATGGGATTTTTATTTCTAATCTAGTTTAATGGCATCTCTGTATGTGATAAAGGACACAAAGGCCCATTGAAGTAAAGTGACGGAACAAGATGTCACAACCACTTACTGGTTGAGTCAGGAATGCAAATAATCTTTTGGGTCCTAATTGACTTCCTTTTCAGCCACACCTTGTTTTTATTATGTCCTGGGATTTTACGCATCAGTTATCAGCCTCGGCTTGCTCCTGTTTCAGTCACATCTTAGGTCCCTGAGAATAGAATTACAAGATGTATAATCAGAAGAGACTTGAGACTGCTTTTCTCTGCTCAGTAATGCAGGAGCCAATGTAAGTTTAGAACAGAGGCATCTCCATAAAAGGGAGCTACCATTTTCCTTGCCACAGCTAATGAGTGGTGGGGCTAAGTGACCACTGAAGCTATATAACACTTAGAAAGCAGGTGGACTCAGAAGAACACTCAGAAGGACAGGAAGAGAGACACCAGAATTGATGCACAGGGAGAAGGTCTGCTTGTTTCTCAGCTTTGGATTTGCACCAGGGACTTAGAGGACTTGGAGGAGACAAATGGAGTCAAGACACATAGGGACACTTGAAGACGTGGGTGAGACACATGGGAAGGCTGACATTGAGCTGTCACCTGAATGATTTGCTCCTTTTGTCCCAGACTTGCCTATCCCCTTTCACCTGCTCCTGATGTTTCCCCACCAGAAATGCCTTAGACTTGAAAAACTTTCAAGATCTCAGTAACCCTGCTTCTGGCCAACCCTGTTTGGTTGTGATACCATAATTTCAGGTTTTCAGTCTAATCTGCCAGCCAGGAATGGATTCCAGACTGCAGCAGCTTCACTGAGCACCAGCCACTAGACCATCATGGGTTGGTGTCCACGAAGCTGCAGCAGGAATTTCTCTGACACTTTGGAAAGCAAGTGAAAAGAGAAAAATTTGTTTAGAGAAAGAAAAAGCTTATTAAGGATAAAAGGAACAGAAATAAAGTGGGACTTCCAGGACAGGGACTAGAGAGAGGCAAGGAAGCCTAAGGGGAGTCATGCTTCAGGGGACATATACTTTCTTGCCCTAATTATGCTAAAGCTCCATCAGTCTCTCTGTGATTGGTTAGTTCTTGCTCACTCTGCTTAATGTCTCTGTGATCAGAATTAAGTCTGTGTCCCAGCCTTTATCTTAGAGTCCTTTTTCTTTATTGTCCTTGTTCCAGAAAGTCTTACTGCTTCTAGTCCTGGGGTGTTTGGTTAACCCCCTGTGAATCTTGTTACCCTTATCTCTGGAGACTTCCTTATCCTGGAGGCTTTTCCTATTCTATTTTGACCTAGGCCTCTGGCTTGTCCCATGACTCTGCTGGACATTTACCCATGAAAGGATAGGTAAGCTTGCATCTTTTATTAAGAAACAATAATGTTCTCTTCTCTGGCTATACACAAAACCTATTAAAATTCATTCACACAAAGTCTCCTTTGTCTTCGTTTGCACAGATGGCTGGACTCTTTAGCACATACAAGTTTGGGGGACCCAGGGTAGTCTCAATCTGCTCACTAATAATTCTTCCACCTATCTAATTCTGCCAAATATATAGGCTGAACTACTAAAGTTGAACTTCATATTGTTCCCCAGTTAAAAAAGAAAACCTCTCATTGACTAAGATTCATTGATTCCAAAGGCTGTGAGTATATCAGTATATCTTGAGTCAACATTGTGCTTCCTCAAAACTGACATCTCTTAGAGAATGGCCCTGGAAACAGTTGAGGTATGTGGTAGAAGAGCAAATTCTTGGATACTACTCAGTTCCATCAAATCAAAACTGCATTTTAAAATTCATCAGGTAATTCTGATGCACCCTAAATTTCTACTCTGCTCAGAGAAAGCAAGTAGAAAATTGAAGCAAATTATATTAGTAAACTGATGCTCTAATACCTGCCATGTGGACCCAAGACTAATTTCAGCATCACCTGGGTACTTGTTAGAAATGCAGAATCTCAGCTCTCCCCAAAACCACTGAATTAAGATCTGCATTTTAGCATGATCACCAGGAGATTCTCTGTAAATTAAAATTTGAGGTGCTCTGCTCTTAGAGATTTTTGGCAGGGAAAATTTGGTAATGAGGGCCAAATTAATTTCTCTTGCTTTGGAGCATACTTGCGTTAGTTCTCTTGCTTTACTCACTAGGATAATTACCACTGCTACCTTTTATAAAATAGATAGAGCTTTAGGCAAAAGCTATCTTTGATAAGAGGATTTCAAGAGATGCCAGGTTCCCCAGGGCAGACTGAAGAGCTTCTGTTTTAAGGCAAAGTCTCCAGACCAAGGCTGACAAAGAATACAGCCTCCAGTTATGCACACAGTTCATGCGCACAGCCCTGCAGCAAAGGAGTTTGCCTGCGGAAAGGCAAAGCACAAACTGAAATCCTTGAATCTGGCTGAAGGTTGAGCAAGTTCTACTCTGTTTATTTTCTTGTTTAATGCTCTGATTTTGAGTAGATTCTGATGATTAATCCAAATTTAAAAAGTCAGTAATAAGTCTAACTTAGTCTACAACATTATCAATTCAGGCTATCCAGGCTCAGCCCTCATCCTGCTATTTTATTCTCTAAGGAAGCAGCCATTATCCAATTTCATTTCTTTTAGAATACACCTTGTTTTCACAGTATTGTGAAAATAATGGACTTCAGATCAGAAATCCTTGTTGACTGGTTTTGTTGGGAAGCCTCCAGCAATTTAACCACAGAAAGTTTTTTGCTCCTTTCTAAAATGGGGCTGAAGGCACCTCAGAAACTGTTCAGTGTTAGGGTTTTAGTTGTTTCTTTTTTTCTTTTTTTAAAAATACAAATTTTTGAGAATACTTTTTAGGACTGGAATAAGTTTTACACTGCATTTATTCCAACCTATAAAGCTTCAAGTCATAACTCACTGATTGCTTTTTCAAATATTCCTAGGCCCTCTGCTTTCTCCTCCCTTTGACCCACTAATATCAAATGCAGATCTAAACACTAATACCTGTGGTGCCCTTGCAGACACCACCCTCATGCTCTCTATTTGCTGTCCTTATCTTTCATCTTCCAACCAGGCTTCTGTAATGCTACACCACTTGTGCCAACGCAGTCACTGACAGTACACTTCGCAAATGAGGTCCTTTGGGATGTTAGATCAGATATTTCCCTGAAGTCTAGACACATCCAGGGAGCCTGGTCCCTTCATTACTTATGTATGGGTCTGCATTTAGTCACTGAAGGTTTTTAGAATAAAAGCTTGCTTTCCCACCCACAAGGATGCGATAGATTAATAAACCAGAGAAATTCCGTGACGCTGGTATAGTACTTTTCCTTTTGTACTGGAATGTAATAAGCAAGATCTCCTTTTGGAGATCTAGGGTAGGGATGTTTGAAACAACTTGCCCCAAAGTCACTAGCATATAAATGGCAGTTAAGGGTGAAAACTCAAACCATCTATCTCTGACCATGATTCCTGGATGTATTACAACATGAATGAGGGAGAATGAGGGCCAAGGTGAATTGCAGAGCAGACTGGAGTGGAATGAAGTTCCCAGCCCTCTATAGCAACTCTTTGGAAATGTACACACATACACACACACACACACACACAGTCTTACCCCTTTGAGAACCCAGAATTCTGTTTTTATATTTATAGTCTTTTATTTTAGTCTTTATTTGGTACGAGGGAGGATTCCCTTTTGCTCCAGCCTGTCTATGACTATAGACTGTCAGACTCTTGTTCTCCAATGCGCCAGATTATTGGTTAGGCACTAGGTGGTCTGGAAGTTTTGTGGTGGTTGTTTTTCTGTTCCCTAATCATCCTGTAACCAGATCTTCCTCTAGGTGGTGGCTAGCTCAGCAACATTTCAGAAAAACATTTCTATTTTCCTGGGAGCTGATTTGTTCCTACTGTTCTTGTTTTCTTTAAAACTACTGTCCCTTGTCTCACCTTTCCTGTTCCCCAATTCCTCCTCGGTCTCAGTTCCTCTCATTAATACAAAGGTAGTAACTGATATTCCACTAATGAACATAGATAAGAAACAAATATATAATTATGAATTAATAATTTTCTATGAAGAAATACATTACTAAAAGTTAGGAAAGTTAATTTTGATAAATAATTCCTGAGTGAGTGGCTATATAATTACTAAAATTATAAATGGCATTGGGGGCACAAGAGAAAATTTTCCCATTCCTCTGGGTTCTTCTCAGACTAGATGAGTAACCAAACAGCATCAGAAAGTTTGGTAGAAGTGTTAGGGGGAAAGACCCTCCTGAATGGATTATACAAATAGGTTATGGACTTCGACCCCCATTCCAGACCTACAAGATCCAAGGACTACAAA
>JAGFMF010012143.1:185116-196773 GCA_019455555.1 Galemys pyrenaicus | reverse complement strand
ACTAGAAGGAATTATACTCAGTGAAACAAGTCAGAAGGCAAGAGAAAAATATAGGATGGCTTCACTATTAGGAGGAATATGAAAGAACAACAATAACAACAAAACAAAGAAAAATAAGCTCAAGGAATTGGGCAGTTATAACCAAAAGCAAACAAAAAAACAAGACCAAATATCCAAGATAAACCAAAGAGACCATGGGAGGGAGGGGAGGGCAAAGATGGGGATGAGGGCAGAAAGAGCACAAGTGACTGAGGTGATGGTGCACGGGTGGAATGGTGGTGGGTACTCCCTCGGGAATACAAACGATGTCAAATATAATTAATTAATTAATTAAATTTAAAAAAAGAGACATTACCCAAAAAGATATACCACTAATTGAAAAAAAATTTTTGCACTCTATGCAACTGATAAGGGACTGATCACAAAGATCTACAAAGAACTCACACAACTCCACAAAAACAAAGTAAACAATCCAGTCAAAAAACTGGCAGAACTTAAAAGACACTTCTCCAATGAGGAAATGCAAATGGCCAACAAGCATATGAAAAAATATTCAACATCCCTCATAATCAGGGAAATGCAAATTAAAACCACCATGAGATACCACCTGACACCAGTAAGAATGGCACATATTTAAAAAACTAGCAACTAAAAATGTTGGTGAAGATGTGGTAAAAAAAGAACTCTCCTACACTGCTGTTGGGAATGTAAACTGTTCCAACCTCCAAGGAAAGTTGTATGGAGGTACCTCAATCCACTAAAAATAGAGCTACCATGTGACCCAGCAATCCCACTCCTAGGGATTTATCCAAAGGATATAAAAACATAAATTCGAAAGAATATATGCACCCCTATGTTTATCAGAGCATTATTTATAATAGGTAAGACATGGACTCAACCCAAATGCCCAAAAATAGATGATTGGATATGGGGTAGATACACAATGGAATATTATTCAGCAATCAAAAAAGGTAAACGATTCATTTGCAGAGACATGGATGGAACTTGAAGGGACTATGCTCAGTCAGTGAAATAATTCAGAAGGAAAAAGAAAAATATCAGATGGTCTCACTTATAGGAGAATTATAGAGAATCAAACAAAAAAAAAGTAACAAAACAAAGCAAAAATAAACAGACAACTACAAATCAGAAGAGGGAGGGAGTGGGATCAAGGCCAGGATGGGGAGAGCACAAAGGACTATGGTGAATGGTGCACAGGTGAATTGATGGTGGAAACTCTGTGAGAACTACACCTAGAAAAGGAAGCAAACATTGTGAAAAAATAAAGATCTCAAAGTAAAAAAAATAAGTAAAAATAATGAGAATTTGAGGCATGAAAAATAGACTGAGAAGCTTAAATGTTTAATAAAGATTACAGAAACAAAAGGGAAGAAAAAATAGTGAATTTTTTGAAGAATAGCTAAAAATATAAAAGAATATGATTAAAAATGAGTTTGTATTTGAAAAATTTACTTCAAGAATAACAGGAAATAAGTTAAAATAGAAAAACATATACACATACATAGTAACATAGCAAATATATAACATCAAAACTAAACAGAGAATATAAAAGCTAATTAAGAAAAGCATTAATACACTTATTGAAAATTTCTCAACAATGAAGGCCATAAGAAAATGGAATGGTATTTTCCAAATTCTTCATGAAAATAATTGTCAATCTAGAATTTCACATTCAATTGTATTGTTCTTTAATATTTACAATAAAAGTTTATGCAAAAACTAAAGAACTACATACTTAGGAGAATTCTTAAAGGTTGTTTTTGAAAAGCTATACAGTGAATACATTTTTCTATTCATAACATCCACAAACTTTTCAGTCTTTAACTTGAATGCATACTAAGACATATGAAAACACATTCTCAGTGTGTACAAGATATAACATGATTATTTTTCCTCCTATCCCCATTCATTTGGCTCCCTCTTCCCAGACACCAATGTTTCTATTGGATAAATAGGCAAATATCCCATGTATATCTATGACCCTATGCATATAGCTGGAAACATTTTTTTTCTGAAAATGGAAGAACACCATATGTCCTTTTCCAAATTCAGTCTTTTCACTGAAATACATGGCATTGGCAAGATCAGAGGTAATACTTCACACCAAATTTTTTTCTACTACTCTTTCATATCTAGTAGGGAATTACTTAATCTTGAAAATTACTTCTACTCCTACTTATCTCCCAAATAACCGTTCTCTCATATATAGGTCCCTATATTCAAACAAGTTGCTCCAGAGTTCCAAAAATATTATCAGGATAATATTATAGGTAATATTATAATCACAGGTAATATTATAATTACAGATAATCATAATTTATCCATTGTATATGGTCATTTTAAAAACAACAATAGCCTCTTGCCAGCATATCTGTTAGCACCACTAGTGACTGATATTATACAGAGGTTAAATAGGTCAAGAAAGTATGAATAATTTGGGAGAGACAGCTTTAACTTTTGGAATGACAGTTGGCGGAAAAAGATATTTTATACTATTAATGTGAAAGCATTCTGCTTCAGAAATGAGTATTCTCTTTTCTGATTAATTCTCAGATGCTGGAAACTTGTTGCTGGTTATGTAGCCATAGCAAGCTCATTTTTTTAGTGTCTCAGGGTTTTGTTTGTTCATTTTGTATTTGAGGCCATTCTGCCTTCTTTCTTACTTCAGAATCTCAGAAGGCCAATTTAATATGTTCACTGCTACCTTCTTAGCTAAGGACTTCAAGTCAATTTTAGGGAGAATTCTTATGGGAATTCAAAGGCCTTGAATTCTGATGTATCTTCTTGACACAAACCCAACTACTTCTGTTGACTGTATGCACCTATAGGTACTTCTTAATAAAGGGTTCTTTCTTAACATTGCTGCACTCTTGCTGGTAAAGAATGGAGAACAAACCTACTGCCAACAGTGTGTCCCAGCCTCCCCTAGTTAGTCATATAAAGGATTGAGTTGGCCAAGGAAGTCCTGGAGAGTTTAGGAAACTCATATAACTCCATAGCAAAAAAATAAACACACAAAGCTCCAAAATTCTTACTTTAAAAATGGGAAAAAGATCCAAACAGACATTTTCCAAAGAAGATATGTAAAAGGTCAAAGGTATATGAGAGGATTCTTTGAGGGCACCCTGAATTAACTTTCTTTTATTTTCCACCTCAAATTCAATCCAAAACTATAAATAAATTAATTAAAAATGGATTTCTTAACTAAATGAAAACAGAGTCTAGAAATATGATTGCAGAATTGAGGCTACTAGCAATAGAGGGTGGATATGGGAACAAATGGGGTTGGGGGGCGATGATGAAGGGGTATTCGTGCTCTGATGGTGGGTGAGCTCTGGGAATGTACACCCAAGGCAGTGTGAACCTATTCCCTTGAATCATACAGTGTTGTAAACAAATGTCATATCAATGATAGTAATTTTAAATGAAATTAAATATTTGCTGAGCACTTCCTTTTTAGCAAATCTCTTTCTTCTCTTATTTTACTTCTCTCAATGACAGCATTATTCCAGTTCTTCTTTCTTTTTCTTCTAACCTAATCATACTAATTCAAATATATCTCTCAAGCCATCTTCTCTGACAATTTAGATTAGGTTTTATTTTTTTTAATTTATTTATTTATGCATACAGGAACTGGAGTACAGGCCAGAGATGTGGGGGATGAGACGATTCACCAGACAGAGCTGGGAACAGAACAGGCAGAGTGATGGAGATACACTGCTGAGGGAAGCAGAGGCAATAGAGGTCTGCAGGACCATGTGAGTCACCTCCCTGGCTGGGGATGCTTCATAGTGTAGTGTTTAACCCCTTGTGCTACCAAGGAGTCCCCATTTTAGATTAGGTTTTATAAGAACTTATGTTTTTTCTTCCTGGTACAAATCTCCTAGTCCAATTTATCCTATACCTTCCAATTTTTGAAGGTAAAATATCAACTTTTGAAATTACTGCCCATCACCTCTCACATAACTATTCATTTCCTTCAGAAGAATGCTGTCAAGTGTTGTAAATCTGGATTTCAAATTGAAACATCTGCATATCTTTCTAGACTGGATTCTCACTGTTTACTCAAGGATCAGCAATGACAGTGTCAGCCAGTTCTGAATTTAGACCCAAAGAGTGAGAAAATGAGTTAGAAGTTAGTCTCTTCCTTGATGTCATTTTCTGGCCTTTTAGAGCATTTAAGTTTATTGCTTAAGACTTTATTTTTTAAAGGAGCCCTCCTCTTGTTACGCAAAATTATAAGAAATAATGGCAAAGATTTCTGCCTTCACTTAAATTCGTAAATGTACCTAAAGCATGTAAAGACACTTAATATGACCAACAATAGCTTTCTTACATTACTGTACACAGTTATATTCCTGAGGTTTTATGGCCAAAATTCCTTTGATATTTTTAGTATTACAGGGTGCTAGGCTATTATTCTGCCGTGTTGACTATACCAAATACTTTTTTCAGGTTACTCTGTCCATCAATTTCCCTTATCTTTATGGCTCCTAATCTCTGTAACTAATCTCCATCAAAAAAATCAAGCTGCAGAAAATAAACTACAGATAAGGTCTACTAAAGTGGCAATGCAATTTTCATTGCTTCCCTTGAATTTTCTAATAATTCTTTCTGCCAGATATTTCCTTTGGATCCTTAAGTCAGAGTCAAAGTTTGAAAAGATCTGTGAGTACATCTAGTCCAATCCCATCAGTTTACCATTGAAAAAAAACAGGCAAAGTGACTTTTCCCAAGATTATAAAAAATGCAGTGACCAGGGCCCCAATATTACCTCTAGGAGCATAAAATGAAGGGAAGTTGAAGAAGCTGCTGTGTTAACTGTAAGAGAAAACAGAAAATCAATCAAACTCAAGTCCAATGCCAAGTATCTTTGCATCTCTTCTAGGGAAAACAGTGTGGCCTTTATTTGCACTGTGAAATACAATAAAGTTTCTATTTCTGTCACTTACTGGTTCTAAGGAGAACAGTTTCCTCATTTGTGAAAATGTATTTTTGCAACTATTTTTTGATATGGTTGTAATGAAGATTTTTAAGTGATATAGTACATAGACATGGTCTGGTACATATTATACAATCAACAATTGTTGGTTCTACTTTTAATCAGTTTAAAGTACATATTCAAAAATTAAAATTAGGGAACTGACAGAGAAAAAGCAAGCCAACAATGTCTATTTCAATCAGTCGAGGCCTAAAGGCCTGTAAAGACAATCTGAATCATATTTAGTCTCTTGGACAAGTAACAGAGGATATAAAGGAATTAATATACGATAATTTTTCATTAAGTGTTTAAGACATATAGACAATCCAAGCCTGGCTTTTTTCCTTTTGCCCAGAAAACACTGTAGCCACAATAAAACTTGGAGCATGATCAATCTGATATCTTCAATAGAGTTTCTGGTGTGTGCATACTTTCACATAACTTAGTCTGAAGGGCTCTCAGTGGAGTCTCTCACCACCTTCATCTAATGGGCAGCAGCTGCCTGGAAACAATCCTTCCATATTACTCATTTTATCAGGCCACAATAAAACATCTCCCATCACTCTACTCTGGGATGACTATCTGTTCTTCTTGCTATTTGTAATGTTGGCAGTCCCTTTTAGGGTAACTTTTCCTACACCAGGTGGTTCTGCCTTTTTAGTATTTTTCACCAAATAGTTAATTCCTCCCTGAGTTTATTTGGATTTTAGTTTGTTTCTTGATGAACAACACATTTGGATTTTCTATTTTCCCCTGGACTCCTACTTGGCAACAATAATGAGAAGCAGCTGTCTGCTCTGGGAATTGGCATAGAGATAATGATGTCATCATTGTGGTTCAAAGCTTGTCACACCCACCTAGATCCACTGCTCCTTTTGTTGTTTTGCAGTCAGATTTCTAATTCAAGCATACACCATCAGATCAATTTTTATACTGATTTTTTCCTCATACTCGCTAACCATTGGATATCCTTTACTGGAGATGGGGATAAATAATTGATATGCATTTAGTTTTGTACTTTTGTAATTTTTAAAGTTTATCCTATCAATTCCATCTATCTGTTTATCTATCTATCTATCTATCTACCTGTCTATCTATGGACTACATATCTACCTGCCTGTGTTTCTTGGCAGTTCTCCACTTTCCAGAATGATTATAATAAATCTCAGAGTTAATCTGATAAAGACATAAAAAGAAAGTAAATTAGAAGACATAGCAAAAGTAATTGCAAAAAGATCCCAGTGTCTGATGCCCTTGTAGTTCTAAATTATGCTTCTAGAAATTTAATGTGCACCATTGGAATTTAAAGTAAAGATGACAATTATTAGAAGTATTTTGACTCATGGACCTCTTTTATTCCCTATGAATTTGAGATTGATTAAGTATAATAAAATGAAACTCTTAATGGACTTGAAGTTATAAATTTTGGCCTCAAATTCTGTACCTGGCCCTAACTATATGACTTTGATTCACATACATGAGTTATATATAGATACATAAATATATATACACACACACATATATATGCATGTGTATATGTGAACATACATACATTTGTATTGTACATATGTGTGTAACTATAGCTTGAAAAAACATACACCAAAATATTAATAGATATTTTAGGCACAAATTAAAATGATGTAAGAAATTCATAAGTGAAAAATCAGAAGTAATGCAACAAAGGGAAAAGTAACATTTTTAAAAATATTACTGAAATAGTTGGATAATTGTATGTGTGGAAGAGACCAGCGGGCTATTTATCAAACCCAATTTCTCTTCTTGAACACAAAGACAAATTATCAATATATTCCTCAACCTTCCTTATACTTAGGTCCAGCCATGTGATAGACCTGCAGGTCAGTATGTAAGTAGAAGAGACATGAACCATTTCCAGCCTTGGTCCATAAAACCTCCATGTCAATCTCTCATCTCTTATCCATTCTAGTGAGGACAGCCAAATCCAAAACCATACATCTGAGAATCATGAAATGGAGTCCTTGTACCATTGCCTGAGAGATGCCTGCTAATTAGAGCACCTGTTTTGAATGACATGAACAAGAAATATATTTCTATTGGGTTAAGTCTGAGAATTTGGGACTTCTGTATTAAAGCAGCAGAAGTGACAGATGGTGGATTCAAGGGGAACTTTGCCCAGTTGCTACAATTGGAATCAGTCTAATTTTAATTGATAAGAGCCTAATGCTCACAGTTCATTGTGAAAACAGGTCTATATGGGGCTCAGCCAATGACTGGTCAAAACATAAACTGGTCAAATTACCAACGCCAGAAGGTACAAAATTGGAGGTGCTGAGAAGAAATGTCTGCTAATCCCATAGGCCAGTAAAGATCCTGGAACCATAAGCAAGTATCTCAAAGGGTTCAGATTATTCTTTTAAACAATGTCTGTTCATGGATATGTCCATTGTAGAAAAACTATTTCTGTGAATTCTAGTTTAGGTGGAATTAGATGAGTACCTGGAATTATCAAGAAAGGAAGTTCTCCTAGTCATAGGGAAAAGAATAAAAGGAGACCACTCTCTCACATCATACATATATATTGACTCAAAACTGATTAAAGACTTAGAATGTAAGACCTGAAATAATAAAGTGCATAAGGAGAAAATAGACCAAATACTCCATGATACCGATGACAGAGATGTCTCTTAGGGACTTGACTCTAATGGCAAGGAGAACAAAAGCAAACATGAACACATGGAACTACATCAAACTAAAAAGCTCTACACAGCATAAGAAACTGTAACTAAGATGAAATGACACCCTACCAACTAGAAGTAGCTATATGCTCATCATTGACACACAGGGGCTAACACCCAACATTACATGGTGTGAGGGGCAAGGTAGAGGGGGCCCAAGGAACAATGGTGCAAGAATATTGGTGCTTTGGTGAGACCCTCCACCTCCAAATCATATTCACTGTAAGGAAATGTAACCTCAATTTAAAAATATATAAATTTTTCAAAAAAAGAATAAAAGGTTTCTGAATGCCCCCTTTAATTTGAACTGTTTTTATATTTCTGAAGTCAATTGACCATTGAACTAAAATCATACACAGCTACCAGTCAGTCTTCTACTTGACATTCTAAAATCATTGAGAATAAATTGAGAAAAATCCCAGACAAAAAATGTAAATAAACAGCTTCCAAGTTTAAATAGCATTCACATGCCAGTGATCCTAAGTCTAAACTGGAACCTAAGATTAGAAATTAGTCACTCCAAAATAAACACCTCTAGACCCAGTTCTCTGTGTTGCAATACTATTAAATGCTATTTAATAGTTTCCACTTCATTATTGCCAAATGTGAATTCCACAGGACTTGTATTCATTAAATTCCTAGGAAGTTATTTGTTTAATAACTAATTCAACAACTAAGGGTGTAGTCCTTTCCTTTCTCTTTGTTTAAGCACTATGTTTTAGTAACTTAAACTTCATTTTCCATGCCAAATTATTAGATTTGACCCTTTTGCATTGGCACCCCATAGTAATTACAGCTAAACCCAGGAGAAAGACCAGGAACACAATTTTGTAGTTCTTGTATAGCTATCTGGTTATTCCACAAACATCGCCCTATCACATAAACACAAAGTAATATCAATGAAGCATAATAAATAACATCAGTGAAAATTAAGGCAAATCAAGATTTCATTAACATCATAACTAAAATGTTCAAATCTGATTTCTTGCATTAAAAACTAGCCCAGTGTCAATATAGGGAAATTGACAAAAGGGTCAGGAAAAAGATACATCTTGCAGGCAGAAGGCCTCCCTGGTGGCACAAGGGGTTAGAGCACAGCACTGTGAAGCTGTCCACAGCCACCACAGCACGAGCTTGATCCTCAACCAGGGAGCTGACCCCCATGGTGCAGCAGACCTCTCCTGTCTCACTCACTTCTCCCTTCAGCAGTGTATTTTAGTGTATCTGCCTGTTATGCTCCCCACTCTGTCTCTGATCTGTACCCCAGTTCTTGTAAATAAATCTTAAAAACATAAAAGTGCAGACAGACAATAGATCTGAAGCAAATGGCAGGGAAAGGGGAAAGGGGAAAGGTGGTGGGGGGGGGTGTCAAAATAAAGAAGGGAAGAGCACAAGGGACTACGGTGATGGTTCACAGGTGATTTGGTTGTGGGGAAACCAGAAGGGAGAAATCAAATCATGTACAAAAATGAACAACAATGCAAGAAAATAAAAATAAAACAAACAAAAAAGAATAGAAGCTACAGACAAAGGGGAGAAATAGTTCAATGGGAGGATTCCAAATTATTCTAAAACACAGCTTAGTATTCTTACCACCATATGTATTCTGCCTACTAAGCCCAACTCGTGAAACCTGTCCTAAGAGTAAGCATCCCTGTCCCTCCATCTAAGTACATAACCAATGTTTCGCTTAGAGTTCATTGCACCTCTCAAGATTAAATGTGTGGCCTATATTACTGCTTTTAATTTTTCTAAATAAATTATTATATAAATTAATCATTCCATTTTAGTCTCTAAGTATCATTTCAGTAGCAATGATTTTTTTCACCATCAAGGTATGGAACGCTGATTTTTGACTCAGAAGTTTAAATAGGCATTTTGTATAAAGCAAACTGTCCATTATACAACTCTGGATAATGGTTAACTGTTCTTTTGACATCACCTCTTATTTTTAAAAATCACCTCTAAAAGAAAAAAAATAGACAATATGTGCAATAAGAAAGCATACAAAAAGGATTTTCCCTCATCTTTTAAACTCAAAGTAAACTTTTAAACTCAAAATAAACTTGCCACCAAACAATAAAATCAGATCTCCAAACAATAGCTGTTTATACACAATGTTAATCTCTAAAACAATTATAAATTTAATCATTGTCTCTTGCCAATATCCCTTTATGTGATTCAAGTGTAATTATTTTAAATTAAGGTATGATAAAAAGACAACTATATTTTACATCTTGTAATCTACCAAAATATTTTCATATGCTATACAACAGTTTAAATTTAATGTTAACACAACATATATTATAATATGTTGTTTCTAATTATTACACTTGTGAAAGACTATTATTTCCAACTTAAATATTCCTGCACGTTCTTGTTTATTTATAATCTGGTTTCCAAGTTGAGATCCACCAAAGAGCACCTGCTTGTCTATAGTATATGGGACCCCACTAGATTCTCCTGCCAATTCTGATCTCACAAATGAGAACACTAAGGCCTATGTTCTTTCCCTATATCAGGGACTTTTATTTTCAGACATGGATCCTGATGCAGTATTCCTCCTTTTATTCCTGAGTATTGTCTGTCTACTCCCTCTTCTTATGTGTTTCTTAATACAGTTGAGTTCTAGCACAGAAGTCTTAACTATGCATCAGAATTCAAAAGTAGGGATCTGGGGCCTCCCTGGTGGCACAGCAGGTTGAGCATCGCACTGTGAAGCATCTGCGCCACAGCAGCAAGAGTTCAATCTCTGGCCAGGGAAGAGACCTACATGGCGCAACAGACCTCTCCTACCTGGTCCCCTCCCCCCCTCAGCAGTGATTTCAGTCAATCAGTCTGTTCTGCTCCCCACTCTGTCTCTAGTGAATCCTCTCACCTCCCACGACTCTGGCCTGTACCCCAGCTCTTGTATGCATAAATAAATAAATAAATCTTTTAAAAAAATAGGTATCTGCACATTTAGGACCTACCAATATCTGGCTTAGATAAAATACCCTGTAGGCAATTCCTAGCTAAATATGGTCATTTCTATTAGTAACATCAGCTTTTCCAGAGTGTTAACAGTAACTATGTACTGGATACAGATTTCCTCTGAACAGGGCGAAGATGATGGACGCTGAAAACCATATTTTGCTTTCAGCAGCAACCTCCACTGCACAAATTTCATCCAGCTTCAGTCTCGTGATAGCAGGAAGCTGCTGGCAGATCCCAGAGACAGTGGGAGTGCGGTTCTGAGGGAGAAAGATTACTTGAAGACAGCAAAAGAAAAAAAGCTACATAGTGTGACATTCTCAGAAATCCCCAAGGAACTCATGTTCCCTTTGAACCAGAATGGCCAGCACAGGCAGCCACTGAGCAGGCTCCTGGGTCATCCACAAACACTGAGGTCTTGGTAGATGGGGTACTGCCTCAAGTTATGAAGGAGTTCATTGGGGAATCCAAGAAGTCTCTGGAGGAGAGAGAGAATGAAATTAGATACTGTTACTAGAACCCAGACACCTCAGTGGTAGAAGTTATCAGGAGCAGTTGTGTTCTCTCACCCTGCTGCTCCACCACAAGTCAGTTGTGGCAGTTGCTCCTCAGAGACCTTTTACTTCCTGGGTCATGGAACGGACCAATAAGGAGCAACCTATGAGCTGATTGGTGCTAATGATTAGTGTCAATCAGCCACAGGATTGAAAACTGGTCCAAACAGACTCATGGGTGGAGCACCATGAAAGAGGATATAAGCCAGGGAGGGAGGGAGATAAGAGAACCCCCAAAGAATAGAAAGAGGATGAGAGCCCCTAAAGAAGAGAAGATGGTTCTGAAACGGGCCACCTGCAGGGGAGGAGGAGGATGCTCTGACCGAGACAGGGGTCAGAGGCCCCAAAAAAAGCCCCCAAAGGCCAAAAGGCCACAAACCAGAGTCAAGGGCTATAGCAACAGGGGCTATAGCC